>JAUYWI010099416.1:0-22719 GCA_034780595.1 Parotoplana pacifica | reverse complement strand
AATTTTAGCGAGAAAATAATTATAGATTTGAATTCTGCATATCAATATTAGTCAGTAGTTGTAAAATCACAGGTGCACACATTCAAAATGTTTGAGTGGATACTCTATGTAGCTACATATATTTACTCTATGGTAGGTATATAGAGAGTATATTATGAATATTTTAATTTTTAGACATTCTAATTAATTTGATCTTTAGGTATAATGAAAACAAAAGATTTAGTAGATACCTAATATTGGGAGTTACTAATTATGTGATATTTATATATGGTAAGCCAACTTAGTAGGTGCCTGCTTAATATCTTTACAATTATTATTAGAAATTTATTTTTACCATTTATTTAAAACTTATAGATTTATGTAAATATAACAAACAGTGTGCTTGTTTATACTCCAAGGACATTGTACTCGTTAATGATGTGACAATTATAGATATTAAATTTTATAGATCGGCAATCTGAACTACATATATAAAACATAGATTTAAAATTTCCAGTGGGTGCTGCCATTTAATAAGAATAATCTTTCTCCCTTTAAAACTATGATATTTCACTAGATATTAGTCCTTTGTAATGCAGCACCATTCAATAGATATTTTATTTATTTCTCAAAAATGAACTTGCTTTATCCAGAGTTCAGACTGCCGATCTCTACCTTTACAAGTTCAAATTGAGAATAAGCAAAATCAAATTGAGAATAATCAAATACAAATTTGGAATTTAATAATTTTAGTATAAAAATTACATTTAAAAATAGCAATATAATAGATTTGCTAAAAACTCATGTTTTGTAAATGTGAAACTGGTTGTACAAGCCCTTGAATATGAGCAATGAATGAAATGCATTTAGCTGGAGTAATTTGAGGAATATTATTTCGAACAATTCGTTCTAGCTGCTGTGCTCGATACTCAGTCATTGTCAGATTTCCTCTGCTGTCGCCAGCTAGAACAGCTGGTATCTTCTGTGCAACGTCTGTCTTGACTCCTGTATTGAGACATGACTATGCTTGTTCGATGGGGTTGAGCATGGAACTGTATGGTGCTAAACGGAGCAGATGATGTTCCAGAAATTCTTCTTCGGTAAAAACCTGCTCAATTTCAATGTGACAACGTACATTTTGTCTGTTACAAAACAAACTGGGCGATTATAAATTTGCAAACAGCGTCTAAGGCAGTGGTGCACAAATCTGTTGGCATCTTGTTTTTTTGAAAGATTCTCTTTTTATCCGGTGATGGATAATGTCAAAGTTTTCAATACAGCCAATTGTATGAATATTTGAGCCATGTGAACCAGCTACTATAATGTTTGTGACCCCTTTTTAGATTGTCCTTCAGTTTGTGATACATACCAATTATTAGTTTCATCCATGTAAACAATGAAAACTGGTAGTATTGTTTGCTTGACATGATTTACTTTGACTAATGCCTCTGGCTCCACTCTGGAACATAGGGCCACAACAGCACTCTTCCAGCGAATACGGTTTTGGGAGGTCCTCTTTAACTCAGTCCATGATATACCAGCTGCCCTCACTTCAGCATCTGTGCTTCTTCGTCAAGTCTGTCTGGTTCTGCGAACTTTACGTTTTCCTTGAGGGTTCCAATCCAATGCCTGTCGGGTGAATTTTGAAGGTGGTTTTCGCAATCCATCCCTATTTCCTCTTCTTGATGTCATCCATGGTTGGTGTTTGTTTCGTTCTATTCCATATGTCCTCATTCAAGATGACTTCTAGCCACTTGATATTTAGAATGTTGTACAGACACCTGTTGACAAATTATTGTAACTTGTTCCTGTTAGTTTTGGTTGTACGCCATATTTCAGAGCCGTACAAAATGACTGACTTGACATTTGTGTTGAAAATATTGATCTTGTTATGAAAAGAGAGGGCAGAGGATCGCTAGATAGGTTGCAGAGTTTTGAAGGCGTGTCTTGCTTTGTTGATGCGACCCTGATGTCCACATCTGCTCCACCATCTTTACTCAAAATGCTACCCAGGTATGTGAACTTCTCCACTTCTTTGATCACCTCTTGCTGCAATCGGACTGGGTCTTCCTGATGGTTGATTATGCACAAGATCTTTGTTTTACAATGTCGATCTTGAGGCCAGTCTTCTCGGCTTCCACTGTGAATCATTAGAGCTTTACTTGCGCATCTTGTCTGTGGGAGAGGAGGCTGATGTCATCTGCAAAGTCAAGGTCTTCTAAATGCTTGGTAAATGTAACATTAGTAACATCCCTGATTATTCATTTGTCTCTCTCTCTCTCTTTGATTATTTGCCATGAAGCTGTTAAGGCTATCAAAAGTGTAAGAAGCAAAACAGCAATTCGGTTGCGATGAATTTGTTGATTTTAAAATCAATTGCAAATTATAAGAATACGCTTATTAACTGAAGATCGATTTATGGAATTTATCTTAATAAGACAATCGCATAGAAATTGGTTCTTACTTGATTTCAAGAGAAATCGACCTTCACTTAATAAGCGTATTGCTGAAAGAGGGGATAAGTACCTAACATGTGTATCTATGTTTATTCTGCTAATATAACTATTTTTATTTGTACTGACTTTTTGAGGTGTAATTTTTATGCTAACTTTATTAAATTCTCAATTTGGATTTGCTTATTCTCAATTAGATTTTGATATTCTTAATTTGTTTTTTATTTCTCCCTATTTGAACTTGTAAAGGTATAGTTATATATAGGTATATAATTTAAATATCTATGATGGATGTGACTATATTTCTAAAGATATCTTTCATATTACAAGATAATAATACACCCGGTACCTATCTACTCAAATATACACAATGTGGAATTGTTATCTTCCAATAACTAAACTATTTTTCAACTTTTCATTCACCTACAAACTATTAGGTTTACTACTCTATAGAATTTTTGTTATATCTATTACTTTAAAAGCAATATAGACACTCAATTTTATGTACTACATATTTTTGATTCATTTTGAAGTAAAACAGTTTCATACAATTGTTTTTTTAAATGATTATTTTGTAGGAGACAAAGTTTTTTATTGCTACATAGGTGATGTAGGTGACTGTATTAGTAAATACACTTTGTCATTTTAAATTAAGTTAAAAAAGTATGTGTTCATATGATTTATTCACTATCATATCATTTACAAAGGAAGTAGGTATGCATTCTTGGTGTCAATACTTCGTATGGCCTCCATTGGCCTCAATGACTGCTCCAATGTGTCGACTCATACTCCCAACCAAGTTATTGATATAACTGGCTGTGGCATTTGTTCCCACTCCTATAGCAAATATGTAGTTAGCTAGAGCAGAGCGGTGTTTGTATCGCTTCCGAAAAAGGGAAGACTGTGATAGGGGTGTAAAAGTTGGAGGAGAGGATAAATTATCTACGGTTTGCTGATGATACAAGCAAAGATGACCTTATGTACCTGCTCACTAACACCAAACATGGAAGTGAACCACGAGGACTCTTACTGAACAACAACAAGACCAAAATAATGGTAATTGATAAACACAACAGAGACCACACAGACTTCCTTTTGAGAGGTGAAAAGATCGAAGAAGTTAAAGAATTCGTATATTTGGGCTCACTTATTAACACAAGTGAAAGCTGTACATCTGAAATTAAACGATGGCTAGCAACAGCTCGCATGGTCATAATGAAGCTGAATATTGTTTGAAAGAATAGAGTTAGCATTAGGGTAAAGATTCGATTGCTCCATGCCACAGCTTTTACAGTGGCCATGTATGGATCTGAGTCTTGGGCGATGACGAAGAATGATGAAAGAAGAGTAGATGCTTTTGAAATGTGGGCTTACAGGAGGATTTTGAGGGAAGAAGAACCAACCACTGGGTTCTTCAAACCATTGGTACTGAGATGACTCTTCGTAGGCAAATGGTTCACAGGAAACTGCGTTACTTTTGGGAATGTGATGAGACAAGATGGTTTTGATAAAGGCGAAGAGGAAGGCCAGCAATAGCATGGAAGAAAGACATTGAAGAATAGACAGGCCAAAGACTTGTAGAGGCATCTCATTCGGCCCTGGACAGAGAGAAATGGCTCGCAACCATCGTTGCCAGAGCAGCGCTGAGATAAATACCATACAATCCCATTGTCGATATTCGCCGAAAAGGTATCCCCCCTAAGTCATGGAGGATATTGCTATAAAACGACTCAACCGATGGCCATGATACCAAATTCTCTTTTGGAATTTTTATTGTCAACATTTCTGAGATCTGACGGCCGTCTAAAAAATAAGGTTGGGCAAAAATATATATTTTGCAAAGTCAAATATCAGAATTGATAAATATTCTGTATGTTGCAATGCATCATAGTTTGACATTTATATATTGTGCGTTTTTAAAAATATTTATAATTTTTTGTTTTTTGAAAAAAGTTCTACCGTATAGATTATTCTTACATTTCAGAGCTTTGTGTAGTAGAATCTATTCATCAACTGTACAAAATTTGATAAAGAAATATTGATCCAAAAAAAGGTTTTGAAAATATTTATGTCAAAAATAGATATAATTGATATAATTATGAATTATGTATTATTCCATGACCATAGAATAACTAACATTCAAATTGTGTATTTATGTTTATCTGTTTATAATACGTTTCTATGGTATTATTCATTCTTCATATTTGGTTGTGCTTTAACTAATTTAATACCAATGTTATGTATACTCAATAAACACTTTACATCACATCAATTTAAATAACTTATTTTCACCGTCATCATGGACAAACTGTTAAAACCAAATCGTCTCGATCTCGATCCCAACTCTCCTTCCGTATCCAAGGAATGGAAACATCGATATCAAACATTTTCCAACTTTAGAGAGGAACGAATGTAAAGATACACAAAACAAACTACGAATTCTCGTGAATTTTGTGTCTTACAAATTTTATGAATATATCGAAGAGTCAGATAATTATGATGCTGCTATCACTACTCTCATAGGTCTCTACTTGAAACCTCCAAACGAAATTTTCACTCCTCATTTACTAGCTACGCGCAAGCAACTACCGAATGAAACACTTAGTGAATTTCTCCAAGAGTTACATAAAATGCGCAAAGACTGTGCTCTACAAGCCGTGACAGCAGAGCAGTATCGTCAGGAACTCTTCCGCGATTCATTCATTAACGGTATATCATCAACATACATAGGTACGCCCAACGTCTACTAGAGAATAATACCCTGACTCTGACAACAGCTTTCAATCAAACTTGTCTCTTAGATCAAGTACAGAATAATTCGGAATCTTATGCGACTTCTTATATCGGTGCGACCATTAACGAGTCTCTTGTTACAAACAAGACTAAAATGGCACATTAGCCGCTGTCTACACCAAGAACGTTGTTTCATAACACAAATATATGCCCGGCCCGTGAAGTGGAATGCAACACGTGCGGTAAAAAATAGCATTTCGCGAAGGTATGCAAATCGAAAAATAAAACTAGTAGGTACGTCAGCATTTTGTCTATGATCACACCAACCTTAGCTACTTGTCCCAATAGTTTGAAACAAACGATCATACATGTATTAATTAATGGCATCCAACTAACGGCATTGATTGATTCTGGCAGCTTCGACAGCTTCATAAGTTAAGAGGCAGTTTTTCCGACTTAACTTCAAATCCACCTCTCAACATGCGATGTCACAATAGCTCTCACTACATTGAAGTCGAAATTTAAAAGTCAGTGTTTTACCGATCTGTCAATCAACAATCAACTATATACTTCCACTCGCCTCGGCGTTCTACAAAGTCTTTGTAGTGACATTATACTTGGACAAGATTTCCAAAAAGCAACTATTTTTGACGGGCCAAAGTCTGATTTACATATTCCAAATTCGAATAACATTTGCGCAATAACTGAAGCTAATCTTGGCGAACCATTACTTTTTAAAACCCTTCTACCAAACTGAAAACCAAATGCTACCAAATCAAGACAATTTGGAAAGAAGATTGAGAATTTATACAGAAAGAAGTTTCCGGTCTATTGTCTCAGGAATCATTAAACCTTGCGTGCACAAATTGTCATTGCTAAGGATCAGTTAAACCGATAAAAAAGATTATCTCGGACAGTAAATCTCAACACTGAATTAGACGCCTATCCGCTCCCAAGTATCGATTCTATGATAAATGAGCTGGCCCAATACCAAGTATATTTCAACATTCGACTTAAAAAGTGCCTATCATCAAATTGCAATCAAAAAAATTGAAAGAAATTTTCTGCGTTTGAAGCAAACGTAAGACTATCAGTTTAACCGAATTCTATTTGAGGTCACCAATGGCGTGGCTGCTTTTCAAAGAGCAATGGATAAAATGGTTGAAGAGGAAGAATTGTTAGGCTGCTTTCCATATCTAGACAATATTACAGTGGCCGGCTGCGATCAGAAGGAACATGACACGGATGTAAAGAAATTTCTTGATGTTGTACAAAGTCGTTCCTTGGTATTGAATCACAATAAGTCCATTGAAAATATGTTAACTATAAACATTCTGGGATACTGCATTGGGAAAGATATCATCAAACCAGACCCCGAGACTTCGCCCACTTCAGGAATTTCCAATACCAACTAATATGTCATCTCTACGCCGAGCTCTGGGCATGTTTGCCTATTATGCACGGTGGATACCTCAATTTTCAGACAAGATTAAACCTTTGAACAGTTGTACGACATTTCCACTGAACTCTGAAGCGATTGACGCATTCAATCAAGTTACCCTTAATGCCATTGGTGACTCTCTTCCTTTCATCGTCGAATGCGATGCTTCTGATGTTGCAATATCAGCAACGTTAAACCAAGGCGGGAGACCAGTTGCTTTCATATCAAGAACACTCATGGACAGTGAAATTCATTACCCCGCAGTTGAAAAGGAGGCAACAGCCAATATTGAAAATGGAGCCATTTCTTGGCTGGTCGTCATTTTACTTTTATAACGGATCAACGCTTTGTTGCTTTTATGCTTGTTAATCGGAAACGAACCAAGGTGAAGAATAATAAAATTCAAGATTGGAAAATGGAGTTGGCTTTGTACAGCTATTACTCTACGTTATAGACCAGGGAAAGATAATGCGGCTCCTGACTTATTTATACGCGTATATTGTGCTACAGTAACATCTTCTCCACTTTGAGTGAGATATGTACATGATGTACGTCGCCATCCTGGAGTAACACGGCTACTTCACTTTATCAAATCGAAGAATCTTTCCTTTTCCACAGAAGATGTGAAAAAGACCTGTGCAGCCGGCAAAATTTGTGCTGAACTCAAACCTCAGTTTTTCCATCCACCACAAGGTACTCTCATCAAAGCAACACAACCGATGGAATGACTTGGAATTGACTTCAAAGGACCTCTACCATCTACAACAAAGAATATCTACTTACTCATCGATGAATTTAGCAGATTTCCGTTTGCTTTTCCATGTTCAAACATGAATTCATCAACTGTTATTACTTGTCTGGAAAAAATCTTTACACTCTGTGGGTATCCATCCCACCTTCATTCACTCTGATCGTGGCTTATCGTTCATGTCACGGGAACTTGAAGATTATTTAATACAACGAGGAATTGGTACTAGCAGGACGACTCCTTATCATCCTATTGGGAACGGACAGGTAGAGAAGTATAAAATATAATCTGGAAGTCCCAAAATCGTCCAAGTGCACAGTGGAAAATTAATCTTTCCATATGCTCTCCATGTTATTCATTCGCTATTGTCTTCTGCTGCCAACGTCACACCTCATGAACGTTTTTTGGCTACCAACGACGGTCTTCTCATGGCTCGTCCTCACGCAGCGGCTAATGTCACTAGGACCGGTCTTACTGGGTTAGGTTCGTGGGGTCCTGTAAAAACGAACCGCTTATGGACGAGGTCCATCACTGAAGCCAACACGGTGTATGCACAAATCAGATTTCCGGACGTGAGTCAACGGTATCACTACGTGACTTAGCTCCACTCTCTCGTGATCAAAATGAAGCTGGAGAGGACATGACAATGTCTCCAGAAACATCTGACAATCTACCAGTGATGCAAGAACCAACAACCGAGCCAACTGAACTTTGTCACTCTACTCGTGATAGAATGCCCAATACGCTATGGCTATGACGTATAAACTATTAGGAGGGAAAATTGATATAATTATGAATTATATTATATTCATGACCATAGAATCAGACATTCAAATTTTGTATTTATGTTTATCTGTTTATTATACGTTTCTATGTTATTATTCATTCTTTATATTTGGTTATGTTTTAAGTTATTTAAAGCCAATGTTTTGGTACTTACTCAATAAACTTACTCAATAAACGCTTTACATCACATCATAAGTCCTATATATTATGTATACTAAAGATGGGAAGATAAGAAAATAGTTAAATTTAATTTCCTAATAAAATATGAATAGTTTTTTGGAATTTTTCATATTTGAAAAAATTATTCTTTATCTGATAAATAGTGTGCCAAGTAAAAATGTCAGAAAATGAAGTCCATTGATTTTGGGACCAGACCCGGTCAATTATTTTGAAATTCAATTTTTGTGTTAATGAATTAAGTTCACTCACTATAAATGATCTAGAAATAAGTAACAAACCCTTTAAATCATTTACAGCAATCTACTAGTGATAAAATTCATTTTTGAAAAAAATAATTTTTATGGATCTGCCTTCATAGACTAGTAACCAGAAAACTGAAGCATCCAATTTTCTAGTTTCATTTGCATTTTAGAGCCATTTTTGTCATTTTGACAAAAATATCAATTTTGGACTAAAATCAATAATTTTATTCAAAATATTTGCATGGATTTGTAATACTGAGTACCTAGTGGATTAACACACCAAATTTGAAGTCAATCGGACAAACTTTAATTTTTGTATCTGATGACATCGGCCCCATCATCGATTTTTTTACTTACAAAATTTGTTTTCTCTAATTTTGTAGAACACTGTAAATAACTATTATTTTTTATAGTGCCGTAATGGGATGTTTATGACTTCATTATTTCTATGATAATCTATAATTTTTCACTGAGTGCAATAATATTTTACTTTATTCACTCCGTGAAATAATATTTATTACTCTGGATTTTGATGGATGGAATACAAATCAAGTTTTTTGGAACGGTAATCATAGAAATCAAAATATTAAAATTCTCTTCTTCTGTAATAAAATTCTCGTGCATAGATATGTCACTTCATAGCATTCATCTCGATTAACATTCTATGGCACTCGCCCTACGGGCTCGTGCATAGTTTTGTTAATCTCTCTCTCTCGGTTCTGGCGCTTAATCGTCGCGGACCAGGCGGTCGATGCGCCCCAGGAAATCGGTCACTGCTTCGGGTTTCTCCTTGATGCTGTAGTTGTGTAGTTGTAGGGTGGTCTTCCAAGAGTGTTAAGACGGTCTCTGTCATAGATAGGGCAGTAGAACAGGATATGTTCCAAGGTTTCTTCAGTGTGGCAATTGATGCAGTTTGGGTCGTCGGTCTTTCCGATGCTGTGGAGGAAGGCCTTAGTGGTCGTCAGCTTGCCAACACGGACCTGATGGAGGGCTACTGCATTATTACGGGGCATGTTGCTGAAGAGCTCTATCTCAGCAGGCTTTGCTCCACAATGGACTTTGCGCCATATGCTGCGGAAGGTGTCATGTTTTCGCCATTGTTCTCGGAGATATCTAGCTGCAAGTTTTTTGATGACATCAAGGTCAATCCCCGTCATTGACTGGGACATTTTGGCTGCCTCATCCGAAATTTTATCTGCTTCTTCATTTTCTTCGATACCGCAGTGTGATGGAACCCATTGAAACTGAATTTTAGTTTCGGTAAAGCTATGTAGGAGTCTTCATATCTTGTTTGCCGGATTCGTTGTGTTTTCTGGGGCCCTTGGGACAGAGAGTCAATCAAAGATTTGCTGTCGGTATGGATTCTGATGGTCTTCCCTTTTGTGTTGCAGGTGGTCACCTCTTTAAGTGTCGCCTCAATAGCAGTAAGCTCCGCAAGGTAACTTGATATTATAGAATTCATCTATGGCCATATGTTATAGGTATCTATTGTGAATGCGAATGCATAGAATGCGACTTTAGAAATTGATAGTTAGTTGCCATTAAAAATAATTTTGAAAGTAAACATTAAAGTCCTCCTTATGGTAAAAATGAAAACGAAATAGAGTTAAATAATGTACCAAGGTCTTACATAAACAAAATTACTGTTAGACGACACATCGAGTTATTTTTTACTATATTAGCGCTATTCATGAACATTGAGAATCATTAATCAAATATTTCTATACTATGAAACTTTCCTGTTTAAAAACGTCTAAAATTGTTTTTCAAGTACTTTTATGTGATATGGTTTTTTCGATAATAGTTTCCTTACTTTGGTAGTGGCGGTTGTACTATTTTATAGTCTTCTGAAAGCTTTCTCAACAGTTTTTGTAATGGTAGGTACCTTGTAAAAGCGTTTAAAGTACTTTTTCAAGTAGTTACACGTTTAGGTAAAAAGTACTTGTAGATACAGGTGTTGTAAAACTTCAAGATTGTAAGACGTAGAAGGATAAATTGCCTAGAGGGAGGCTAGGGCATCTGGTGAAGAGTGGGCAGAAGTGTCAGAGAGATGAAGGTGGAGAATAGGAAGAGTGGACGTCCCAAAAAGAAATGGGAAGACTGCATTCGTAAAGATGTGGAGCAGGTGGAAGTCCGAAAGGAGGATGCAATAGATCACAGAAAGTGGCGGAAAAATTCTGCAGCGGAGACCCCCTGCCCAAATGTGGTAACAGCTAGAAGAAGAAGAAGACTGTCGATGCATAGAATATTATATATACAGTTTAATAGAAATACAAGTGCTTTATAAGTGAGAACAAGTCTTTTTTTATGCATTCATTGGACATATTATACTTTTGGCAATATAACAAAACGTCTCATCGCCAGTAAAATGTCAATAATAGTTTAAAATATGGCAAAACGATCGGTAGTCAAAATATTAGAAAGCGTAAACCAGTGGAAAAATAAGGAAGCATACGACCTTGCGATATATGGATAGTGCACGTAATTCTAAGCCTGTAATTTCTAAAGCAATATCTGATTAATCGGAATTATATCCCGCTCCTAAAGAAACCGAAATAAAAATATTGAATTCTCTTCAATTGTCATTAACCTATAAATTTGTTAATTAAGTGAAGAATATTGGGAATATTTTCATTGTTAATTGTTCCATAAATAATACATACATGACCTATAAAATGAAATTTCATTAACACGTCTGGATATCTCAAAGTTGACATAATATCCATAAAATTAATGAGGTTTATTATAGAACCTACTCTATGATTTTTACTATTTAACAAAATTCATGGTTCAGATCTTTCTATTTCTAACCATTGTCTGACATCATCTTTTGCTTGTTCCAAGCGTTGGGGGTCATGTTCTGCCAAGTCGATCTCGTTGCTGTTGGACGAATGATGCTGGTGTTCGTCTGTGCTGGTGGAAACCTTTAAGACTGCCGAAGTAGCTCTCCATAAGCCTTCCTCTACATTATTTTCTTAACATGCCTGTTAGAGCAAGATTTTCAATGCCATCTTCTACTATGATGTGTCCGAAAATTTGGCCCGCCTATTGCGGATATTATGGGCCAGTGATCTCTTAACGCCAATTTTGATCAGTACCTTTTCGTTTGCCATGTGAGCCGTGTTGTGAATTCTCAGCATCCAGTGGAAAAATAAACCTCAGCTGCATTGTTTCTGTCAATGTCTGCCTTCGTCAGAGTCCAGGTTCCGCTGGCCTAGGTAAGGATTAAGAAACTAAAACACTTAACAAATCAAACCAAAAGATCATGTCAATTTTGTAACTGCACAGGATGATATTCATTTTCTAAAAACATGTTCATGGGCGCCTCTTCTTCGTCTAATTTCATTTTCATTTCGGTGGTTTTCATTGATGATGCTGCCTAGGTAGTTGAACGATCTAACCGGTTTGATAGTTTGTCCTTCAGAGGACATTGTTTTAGTGGCCTTCATGGACAGGCCAAAAGTTGTACTGGCCCTTACAACGTTATCTAGTAAGGCTTGGAGTTCCTAATTTGATTTTGCTATATGGAGAGCATCATGCACATACCTGATGTTGTTTATAAGTTGGCCATTAATCGTTAATACAGACCCCCATAGATTAGAAAAACGTTCAATAGTAGATACTTAATGTTGGTTTTCCAAAGAGATTTTATTCCTCCTTTTGGTCTATGTATTGTCTTTGATTTTAAAAGCTATAGAGTAACCATAAAAAAAATAATTAAAATTTAAACTAACAGATCTAATATTATTGCATTTCAGTTTGCTATTGCAACGAAAAGTTTAGCGTTTAGGCTAATAATTATTGGAAAACCGCAAAACATTACCAACTAAACTACGAACATGCGTGAAATAATTAATGTGTTAATGGGCAACTGTGGAATCCATATGGGTGTAAAGGTGAGACTTCTTATTAAGCTAAAAACACATAAACACTTTTAGTAGGTATCGAAATAAACGGATTTTAGAAGCATATCTTAACAAGTAGTAATTAATAACTAATCTGAAATTTGTTAATATCTAAAACATTGTTCTTAATAAATCAACATATTGTATTTCTTTATTTAGTTCTGGGATCTCATAACAGACGAACATGGCGTCACGTTAAATGGAGTATTTCAAGGAGAAAGTGATTTACAATTGGAACGGATTAATGTTTATTTTAAAGAAGCAGCAGGTATACCTAATGTTTTTAGCAATTTATAAATAAATTAGATGCTTTGGTAGATTTCTTTCAAGTTAACCATCTTTACAGGTTCTATTTACAATGTAATTTAAATATTTCTTTTGTTGTTCCTTTAAGGTGGGAAAATGGTTCCTAGAAATATATTTAGCGATCTTGATCCAGGACCGATTGACACTGTTTACAATTCAAAATTTAGAGATCTCTTCTCGCCTGATTGTTGCATTAGGGGTTCCCGCGGGACGGGAAACAATTTTGCTCGCGGTTATTATACAGATGGTAGCGAACACATTGAACTTTTTATGGAAGGTCTAAGGAAAGAAGTTGAATACTGCGACTGCACACAAGGATTCAATATAATGCACTCCATTGGAGGTGGAACTGGAGGTGGATTTGGAACTCTTGCAATGACTAAGCTAACCGATGAATACCCAGATCGAATAATTGCTAGCTTTTCAACAATCCCTTCTCCTAAGGTACGTATCTCTCTTCTTACAAAAATTGTAGGATTTCTAAAATAAAGCTGTTATTAATCAAATTTCCATAAAATCCAAAAATTCGTAATTATTCTGGTGCGCACATTTTAACATATAAAAAAATTTAATTTTCAAATTTATAGAAACCTGTAAAGTAACTTAAGTAATTGTATTTAATAAAAGAATTACAATTATTTATAGTATTATTAAATATTAACACAATATGTCATTTTAGGTATCAAATGTGGTAGTTGAACCTTACAATGCAACATTAGCGACTCATCATATGATTTCCGGAACCGACGAAACGTTTTGCATCGACAACGAAGCTTTGTACAATATTACACAAAATACTCTAAAATTGCAAAACCCGTCGTTAGATGACCTTAATCTCTTAGTGAGCAATGCAATTTCAGGTGTCACGACCGGTTTTCGATTTCCGGGTCAACTCAACTCTGACCTTCGCAAACTAGCTACTAACATGGTACCTTTTCCACGTCTACATTTCTTTATGCCTGGCTTTGCTCCACTCTCCAGCAGGGAGGGACTTAACTATCGACGATACAGCGTGTTGGATCTTATTCAACAAATATTTGACAATCAAACCGTGATGACAGCTTGCGATCCTCGACATGGTAAGTATCTTACAATTGCTGCCATATTTAGAGGCAAAGTGTCAATGCGAGATGTGGATTCGGAAATGACGAACGTTCAACGTAAACATTCTTCTTTATTTGTTGAATGGATACCGAATAACATGAAAACCTCAGTTTGTGATATTGCCCCGCGTGGACTGCCTATATCGTGTACATATGTTGCAAACAACACCGCCATTCAAGAAATATTCCGTAGAATTGCTGAGCAGTTTGAAGCGATGTATAAAAGGAAGGCTTTTCTTCACTGGTATCAATCTGAAGGAATGGAAGAGATGGACTTTATGGAAGCTGAAGCTGACATGACAGATCTTATTAGTGAACTTGTTCAATTCCAAAATGCCACTGTTAGTACGGATGATGCCGAAGAAGCATTAAGAGAAATCGGATCAAAAGGAGAATGATTGATGTGAATTGTGTATTATTTTGTTCTCTTTAAATTTCTTTTTGATTTAATTTTGATATTATTTCTTCAAATGATATGTTTGTAATGCATTGTTACATGTATATTATCCTTGGTGATGAATATGCTTTATGGAAAGCTTCACCCAAAAATGTTTTTTTTATATAATATTAAAACGTTTTATTGAACAAAGTGATTTTTTTAATATTTTGCTAGCCTATCGCTCTCTGAATTGTTTCCATTCTGCAAATAAATTCAATGTTTAACATTTAAATGACGGTTCAATGGTTTCTTGATTAAAGTGAAATGAGAACCTCCATACAACACAAAGTAAATTAAAGAAGATCCGTGTACACGTATTACATACGTTTTACATATGTAGTTGTCTACTTATCCGTACAGCGCAGGATTCGAACCCAAACCCTCTGTTTATCACGCTAACATTCTAACCACGGGACAGCAAGCACGCCCCTCCAACATCGATATGTAAATAAGCCAAATGTTGTGGACAACAACAGGCGTTCAACGTCAAGGCTGAAGAGCCAATGAACCGAGTAAATAATCAATTGAGAGCCTCCAAACCAAGCGAAATATGTTGCAGAAATAAAATAGAATATATAGACATCAATGTTAGCAAGACAGACTGATGTACACTAGTTTTGGGGTATTTGCCCCAGCGGTTCGAATACTTGACGATTCTGGTTTGGAATCCTGCTCTGTACTGATGACTGGCAAATACAAATAGATGTCCTGCTAAAATTGATATTTATGAATTATACTTAATTTCTGTGATTTTTTCTTTTCGTGTTGCTTGGAGGTTCTCAATTCAATATTTGCCGGCCATTCTTCTTCAGATGACTGTGTCTTTTCAATCGTGATGTTTAATGTGGTCCAGTGGTTAGAATGTCCCGGGTTCAAATCCTGCCTCTGTACTGATGAGCAACACAAATAAAAACTAATAGGTATCTATTTGGATGGATGTCGTGAGTGCTCATTGATAGTTATGAATTATATTAAATTTCTCCATTAAACTGAAATTAGATTTAGGGAATAAAATGGAAGTGAAATTAAAACAATTAGGATATTACTTAGAGCGACGATGTTGCTAATTGAGACACCAATTTAAATTGTGCTTTGATATTGGAGATGTCTTAGATATCTATCTGTCTATGACAGCCACGAGACAAGATTGTTTAGAGTTCTATAAATTTAGAGTGAGTTCTCTATAATAGGTAAATAAAGACAACAAACGTGATATGTAGTTGTTTTAATTATAAATAATCTCAATATGAAATACGACTGTCTTGGTATCCAAATACTTGCTAGAATTCAATATCATTAAGCATGTTTAGTTCCCGGTAGAGATATCAACATTTAGCAAGACCTTAGAAACAAAGATAAAAAAGGTTCTACAATAAACACAACTTGTTGTTTATAATAAAAATCTTTTGGTTGGACTACTACGTTAAGCATTGAGAAAATCGGTTTTCATGCCTCTCTGTAGTCAAGTGCTTGCTAGATAGAGCGCAACGCAATCAGCCATCACGAAACACGCATATTACATCAACTAAGCGTGCGTATTATATTCTCTTTTTAGAAAAAAGGCAGCCAACTATTCCTTCGTGCTTATTCACCCTGCTTTGTCGTGTTTGGCCCTTGTTGCTTTTGCCCATGATCCTTACTGTTATTTTCACGTCTTTGTCTAGTCATTACACTTTTGTCATCGTCATTATATTTCAAATTATTTCTATCCCCTTATCAAGTTCATCGTTTACAGCTAGTATATTTTTCTCCATCGCTCACTTTATCTTCACTTCTACATACAAAATCCTCGACAAGTATCATTTTTTGCAATGCTATCTTTAGTGAATCGCTGTGTTGTCATAATTAGAGATAATAACGGTTTTCACCAGAGAGTAATAGATATAGATTCTTACTCGGAGGAAGATCTGCCATGGCATGTCTACACAGGATGTGGAAGGACAATGGGATCTCGCTTATTACGAAAGTGCGCCTTGTCAACGCTCTCATATTTCCCATAGCAACTTACGCAGCAGAATCTTGGACAACATCGATGGCACATCGCAAGAGACTCCAAGCTTTAGAACTCTGGTGATGGACACGACTTCTCAGAGTCCCCTGGACTGCCAAAAAAACAAACCAAACCATCCTGAATCAAGTTGGAAATCCACCTTCTCTAGCGGAACAAATCCTCAAATAAAAATGCACGTATTTTGGCCATGTGGCAAAAAGGTTGGAGAGTCTAGAAAAAAGTTTAATGCTAGGACTTATCGAAGGAAGTCGACGAAGTGGCAGACCTAGGCGCAGATGGATGGACTAACTGACAGAAGCTGCACAGACCACTCCATCTAGACTTCTCTCAACAGCACAAGATAGAAATTCATGGAGAATGTTGATCAAAAATGTGGTAGCCAGAGCTCGCCCGCGAAGTGCCGGCACAAGGTGACTCTGTGGTTACAACAGTATGATAGACTAATAACAATAAAATATCGTAAACTATGTTCTTTTTGTTTTATTTTAAGAGGATGATGTTCTTAGCTCTTTAAATATGCTAGAATTTGTTGTTGGCTCTCTAAAGCTGATTCTCTGAAGCCTTCTCCAAATTCACATTTCTGCTGCATTGATGAGCCTCTCCTCAAACAGGTTTAAGTACCATTCTTCTCTACCATGGAGATGATTGGCCAAATCATGGGCTCTCACCAACCCCACTTGACACCGAGATCGCAGTGCACGGTCCTTCCAAACGCAGGTTAGCTCGTACATTTTTGTTTTCGCCATAGCAATTCACGTTCTCACGTGCCCATCAGGTAGATTACATTAATCGTCTTGATCGATCCAAGATATTTAAAGCTATTCACTTCACCAATGGTCTCCCCATCCAATTGCGTTTTTCAGTTTGTTGTTAGCTTTGTTTCAATTCGCATAACTTTCGCCACTTTTTAGCAGTATTTACATAACTTGGTCAATCTTGACCTTCATTTCTTTCTGTTTTTGCCGTCAAAGCTATGTATGTAAATCGTAGGCATACCTAGTATTGTTGAGTTGCTTTCCCGTTCTTTATACCAAAATCCTCAATGTCTGCTTCTCTCATAAGCTGTTCAGTGCACATACCAAAAAGGTGGGAATGATAAAATACATCCTGATAGAATTATTGTGGACGCCAATGAAGTTTAAAGAAAAACGTTGTAATTTTATAATTATCTTAGAATATTACTCAAAATAAGAAAATATAATGACATTCTAAGATTACTAGATGGAAGACTATATTTTTTATATTTTTATTCACAATATAACATAACCTAAGAGTCTAGAAAATTGCAAAACCTACGAAAGTCTAGAAAATTGGGAAAAAACCTGTCAACACTGCGCATACGACAAGGCATGTATTCAATCAGAGACTGGAGAATCTGTGGAACTGCAGCGTCTCTATTCCAGACATGGATCACTTTGCCAATAAGGTCGGCCGGTTCGTGATGTGGTGTGTCCCTTAAGCCGTTGCTTGAAATAATACCCCAAAGGTTCACGATAGGGTTAAGGTCTGGGGAGTTTCCAGGTCAGTCCAAGACTGGCAGATGTTGGATCATCAAGAAAATTCTTGCATATGTTAGCAGTATCGCAAGGGGTGCCTTGTCTTGCATAAATGTACCATCTCCTCTTGGGTATCATTCTCGCATCTGAAGCATAACACGGGTCCAAATAACATGGAAATACTGTTCTTTTCTCATGGTGTTCTCAACAATATGAAGCCGGCCAGCGCCATGACAACTGAATATACCACCATGTCATGACCTTTATGGGGTGTCGAACGATGTTACGAGTTGGAGGAGGTGAGTTTGGAGTTGTCCATTGTCGATGGTATCCAGCTCGGGGACATTCAAATATGGATTCGTCGCTGAAGGCAACCTTGAAGAGAAAGTAAGGTAGGATCACTAAAGTTAAATGTCAATATAATTGGTTCCCACTAAGTTGTTTTTTTAAATATGTTTTACGTTCATCCAATCATCAACAGTCCAGTTTAAGTGGGCTTTCTCTTCATAGCTTCTGTGAGCATCAGAATCTTTCGAGAAATAACAGAATGGCAATCTAGTTCATGGAGACGTCTCTTGACACGGCCACTCCAGATTCGAACAAAGTAGTTCGCAGCTGACTTGATGTTGCATGGGCTCTCTATGGAGATTTCGCAGTAAGACTCTATCATCGTATTGTGTTGTGGGTTTTTGTCTATCATAATTATAAACACATACACACAGAGTAAAAAATACCAATTCTATTTTTCGTGCGATCAAACAGCATAGGAATTTTTGTATTAAATATTTCGGACGATTGAATGACTTTTCTGTTTCATGCAGTAAACACTATTTTTTGCACCGCTAAAAAAGCTATTAGCAAGCAAAGAATGCTAGAAATACAAAGAAGGAGCAGTATACCTATTTGGTAATTTTACAGATTGTTCATACATTCTTAATTAGACATTCATATTGGGTATACCGATCTGGTTTTGTGTAAAATATTGAAATCATATGGGTTCTACTGTGATAAAGCAAATGCTAGTTAAACAGAAATTGCAGTTAAACCACTGGACTTAGACGACTTTTACAAAACGCTATCTGGCTACCACAGAGCAACATAATAATAAGCAAATGTTATCGTATAAAAACGCTTTGGTTACTTTCTTTAATGTATATTTAATAATTAAATGCTAGTTCTAATCATCCAAAAGATAATCTCTCGGAAGGAACACTTTTCTTTGTTGCCTTAGGAAGAACTCTGTCAATGTATAAAGGAAGGGCAAATGCGGTGATTCTCACTTGTTCCATAATTTAATAGATACATCCACCAAAAGAGTCTTCTTTACAGAATATCGACTCTCGCTGGATCTCTATCTTTTCTATAGGAAATACAATCCAACGATTTTTATAATAATTTGCTAAATTGAGCCTCTACAAAGTCGCATCATTTTTACACGAATAAATCCATAGATTGATAAATTAAGATTTAATTTTGTTTAAAATATTAGCGAAGCGTGTCTTTATATTCACTGCACAGTCTGTATAGCAAAATTGTTCCATTTATGTGATGGCATGATGATTGTGAATATTTTATAGAGAATTACTTTTTCTATTGAGGACAATTCATAGAAGTATAAAACTGCATACACCTCCAGCAAGAGGCGGACCTCTGGATATTTATTACTCTATGGTCAACACATTGAACAGTTTTGATTAAAATATGTTTCATACACTTACTTATGTACTTACTCTTTTGTAATGTGCTCAACAAATACACATTTTTGGATACATTGTTTTGGAACTTACTTCTTTTAAAAGTGGGACGTGACTAATGAAATTTGGTATATAGGTTACCTCTTGTAGTGTTTTAGGTTAACCAAAATTTTTAAAGTTTGTCTATTTGACATATAATTTGGTGTGTAAGTAGGTCCACAGGTACAAATAATTTTGGAGTGGGCAAAAGTTGAAAATCAACTTGCCTTAGAAAACATTTTATTAACAAAACAAACAATTAGCAAACCTGCCCTGCCCGGAACACCTCTATTTGAAACTTTCTGGAATCGTTTCTAACATAGTTAACTTCTCAATGAAGACTTCTGAATTAAAAATTGTTTGATTTTTAAGTTTTTTCTCTATTATACATAGGTAGATAAATAAATACGTAAAATTTGTAAGTCATTATAATTTAATACAAATTACGTACATACATAACAATAACACTAAGTACAAATAAAACTACGTAGCGATGTGCGTATATGTAGGCATCTAAATTAAAAATTTATTAATTGCATTAGTAATACAAAATAGTTTAAATAATTATAGTAAAACTAAGTCATAAGAATCACTGTTAGAAAGAATGGATAAAACACAGAACACAAAATCAAATTTTCATTTTCCAGATCGTATTTTGTCATTGCCACCAGGATTTCCTACGGGGTGTTCTAGAATATTGCTTTCGTCAACATATCAATTTTTTTCCACAGTGACGCATCCCATTGTCGACTTACTCAAATGCTTTTACATTTACGAGAACCAGAAAGAAAGCAGTCTGAGTGAAACTGTAGTAAAACAAGGTCCATCCTCAAATTAGATGTTTCACAGGGCTTTTCAACAGATTTGATATTTCACAAGTGTTCTATATGACATAATAAAAGTTCTACAATTTCCTCTATGGGTAAAGTTCTGAAAATCATTCAAAATCCATCAGTCGTTCTAATTTAGTTTAGACTTATTTTCCGTGAACGTAGGAATACCTTAATTTTTTAAAAGATGATCAGAAAGAGATAAAGTAAAGTATTAAGGCTAATTTGGATAAACACGACAAAACTTCGATTGTTTAACGATTAGATAATCAACATAAGAATGACCACTTTTAGAACATTTCCAGGATTTTCCCCAATGAAAATATTTTGAGGAATTTTAGCATAGGGTTGTCCATAATTAACTGCATTTTTTATCAATTTGCCCCTACGACACTTAAGGACAATGTCAATTATGTCTAGTCTAGATGAGATGACTAGATGTATTTGAGAAATGTAAGATTTCTATAAAAATGTAATAGTAATTGAAAACTGTTATGAGGCGCAATGAAAGAGATTGACATTGCCTTTTAATTCGCTAACAAACATCTTTGATATATTGGTATACTTGCCATGCGTGGATCATGTTTGTCGTACTTTAAATTCTTTATTGACTGTTCCAAGTTACTTGACTTCTCTCTAATCAACGAGTGTTTGAAAAATGATTTCAGAGAGTTGTAAGTTGGAATTTCTTGGTTATCAATTTAAATTAATGAACTGGTAATATTTATGGCCGCTCAATTTATAACTAATAAATATTTATCAAAATGTTTTAATTAAGCAGAGATAGCTAAATAATAATATTAAGCAAACCGTTTTTTTAATTTTCTATGCAGCTTGCTCTCCTGGTTATACTTGGCATTTAGACCAAATGTATTTACTACAGAGTGGATGAAACCTATGTATCTATGACATTATGTATTGATTTTTTCTTTTTGTTTGTTTAAAAACGTAGTTAATTACGGACCCTATATAGCACATGGTCTGCTCGAAGAAGTGACTTTCCTAATGTACAAATCCTTGATCCTAAATCGACTGAGTTATGCAATCCAAGCCTGATCAGGAGGACGTCTGACCAAGGCCGAGCTACAAGGACTTGAAGCATACAGAAAATTTAAGCCACAAACGAATTTACACAAATGAAGTAGAGATATGGATATCAGACTTTTTATGAAAGGCCCACACATCCTGTCACCAGAAATTAAGCATAAACGCAACCCGAGAAGCGATCAAATAAACCAAATGCCTACACTCAATGCCCATAATCAAAGGAACGTCTTAGTGCGCGTGCTCTATAGCCAGCTGGACATTTTACCATTACATCATTTGTTCAGGAAGTCATATGGTAATGCCTATCATAATATTGCAATCATAATCCCTTCCTGCTCCTCATTTTGCGTCTGTCAAATCATGAAAATAGAGCCTGTGAGATATCAAAACTCGTGCAAAATCCGGTTTGACCCCAGAATGACTGCACTAGAAAAATGAAAATCTGAATAAATGCAAACAAACTCCAGATAGAGTTCAGTCAGTGTTTAGCACCAGAGCTGTTCCTTGAAGGATCCAGTGACTTTGGTGCTCTTGCGTATAGAGATCCAGCTCCATCACCAGGCCCACTCCCATGGCATTGCGACGTTTCGAGGTCACATAGATGGGGCACCGAATCGTGTTGGTGTATTTGAGCTTGTGGCGCTCAACTGGGACTAGTTTGACAACTGGCATCTCTTGCACCAACTGGCGTAGGGGCTGTCGCATCAGGCAGCCGTTCTGCAATAATCAAATCAACAAAATGTGTTATAGGAACATCAGCCAGCTTGCATGTTTCAGCTTGCGGGAATGCGGTCCTCACAGCGACCGATCTTAATGGTGAGATATTAAATTCAGTATTATGAAACTAGACGTCTGCGGTTGTCACAGCGGTGCCCAAGACCACATGAGAACCTTAAGTGGTCTTTTTAAATTACATTCTCATCTTTCAAAAATGGACTTTTCCCTATTGATTTCAAGTTTAAGGAACCGACTTGTACTGGGAAATAGCTTTTAGTTAAAATTATGAATAAATGCAGTACTACTTGCAAGTAATATACACATAAAATATACAACTTTAAAACATAAAATATTTTTACAAAAACTAATTTCCAGTGACTGAAAATATTTGTTAACCCTAAAAGGCCTATAGTTATACCCTGAGCCAATTGGATAAACTAGAAAACAATCACTATTGTGACGCAGATTATCAATACCTGTGAAACCCTTAACGGCCAAGGAAGAAAGGTGGAGCTGCAGTGGATCCCAGCACACTGCGAGATTGACGGTAACGAAGCTGCAGATGTGGAA
>JAUYWI010099405.1:0-11647 GCA_034780595.1 Parotoplana pacifica | reverse complement strand
TATGTTGAAGCCATATTTATATATTTTTACACATCTTTTGGTTGGATTACATTCATTTCTATGATGTTAATACTGTCAAACGCTTGACTGATATTATTTCTTATTTTTATGTTTTCTGCAGTAAAGATTTATTCTACATACATTTGTTAGATGCCATAATAGTAAAATCATGTAGAAGATGTAAAAGATTGGTCCACAAAAGACTAAATTTCACAAAATGTGGAATGAAATCTTTACTACAGCAAACATACAAATATATATATATATATATTTAAAAAATAATAATCTGGCAAGCCTTCGGCAGTACTGTCACCATAGAATTGAATATAACCTGATTTCCGCATAATTATAAACTAAGCCCCCGGCCCCATTGTTTGATTTATTGTTTTTTTGGATGTAACCTAGTTGATGCCTCAAAAATGCAACCCAATTTATACTTTATCATTTATGTAGAATAAAATCTTTACTGCAGCAAACATTCAAAATAATATCTGTCAAGCCTTCACAATATTGATATAGGTGGACACGATCGGAATTTGGTTACATATTTCGCTGGACTTTTAATATTAGATTGCCTATGGTATTCTGACTCCCACTAACAAGGATAGGATCCAGTCATTAGTTTGATACATTACAAAATAGGATTCTTTATTTTCAAAATTGGTCATCTGTTGGACAGGTCATTTGTTAGAAAACAATATTGGTTTAACAAATGATCGGATTATACGTTTCTAACAAATGACCGATAATGTATTCAGTATTTTCTAATGAATGACCAGTCTATAGATGACTGGTCTAACAAATGACTTATCTAACAGATGTCTGTGTCTTTTAATGATCTATACACAATTAAGTTCCTTCAGATGTTTTTCTATAAACAAGATTCTGGTTACAAAATTTGAAATCTTTTAGATTGTCCAGTCCATCTGATGATCTGTCACCAGCTTTACCCAATGCTATGGATGATTTCCTACTCATGAGTAAAGGTAACTTCACTTTCCAGCTTCCACAACCTCTTGCTACCAGACCAGCTTATCTTGCTACTAAATCGACTGTAGGTAGCATCAATCCTGATATATATTTGTAAGTTTGTTTTAGCTATTTTGTTTCTTAAAACTGCATCAAAGAAGTATTTAAGTGTACATTATTTATTAAGTTTATTGAATTCTCTTTTCCATTGGATTGATTAGTCTCAATTTATGACGGACATCAAACAAAACATCAGTAACTGTCATAAATAGAATTAACCTCCGATTTATACTTCCAGCATCAATATCCTAGCAAGCCTAGCTTATAGTTTATCCCCATCGAATGTGATTTTTTATCCATGGCCCAAGAAAAGAACTGTCATTTTTCTTCCTGAGAGATATAATCAGAGAAGTGGTACATAGGGGATTGTTTTTCTTATCCTGAGAGGTGAATTTTTATTTGGGGTCCAAAACATTGTCCAGAGGTCTCCATGAAAATGATCCAATCCAGGATTAATCAATATAATGAAATTCTGTTGTTTTTTACACAATTATATTATCTTTTAGTGACATTGACATACAATACTCTTAACCAAAGTTTATTATGGAATTGAAATTTATTCTTAAATATTTTTAAAATTTAAAATTATTAAATTACTGACCTTTCTTTTTAGCAAACTACAAAATGAGAAAATTCTAGAACTGTGTCATAGCAGCCACTTACATTTGGGTACGATGGATATAGGAACTGTTTATGATCGTACTAGTGATAATCTTATGGTATCTATTTACCGAGTTACGGATATACTCGGTAAGAATATTCTACTTTTGCGTGTTTCTTATACTGATAAGTCAGCTGCTGCATACAAATTACTAACATCTATTGGTTGAGTTTTTGGGAGTAATATTTGTGTTGTTGCTAGAATATATTTTGACTTGTTTTAGAAAGAGGAATATTTTCTAATAAATTTGAAATCTCATAACCTTCAAATACATTTTCTATGTACATTTTACTGCGACAAGACTGGTGTGAAGTTCTACTAGTCTGAAGACTGGCAAGGTAGTCTAAAAGATAAGTGGCGGCATGAGAGTTGTAGGAGAATGTATGGGGAATGGATTGTGGAGAAGCAAGGCCTAAATAGAAAGGAGGCGGTGAGTATGGAGAGGTTGATGTCGTGTCATTCTGGACTTGACAGGGTATAGGAAATAGGTGGTGAATGAGCACCTGGATTATATGTGTGGCCGGCCTTCAGGAATGAAGAAGGTTAGGGCTTGACGATCTGTCCGATATGAGTAGCAACGACGACTACGAGACTGCAAACTCAGAGTTGTCTATCGACAAAAAGTAGTTTCAAAATTCTGCCCTCTAGACGACGCCTTATAGGTTGGAGGTCGATATCCAGAGGATCTCCTCTTCAGGCAATGGTGCCTTTAGAGACCTCAGTTCATGTAGAAATCAAGAAGAATATTAGTAGCAAGACGAAATCACTGTCAATGAAATCTGGGCGTACCTCAACGACATTACAGAACAAAATATTTATGTCGCAATCACGTGTGTACCAGCATAAATACTGGCGAATCAAATGGCCAGAGGCGTCCGATATGCCACAAAACCAGACCAAAATTGACTATAATACCATCAAATAAGTGAACAAAATAGAAATCATAAAAGATTGGAAAAACAACACCAACAGCAATGCTCAAAATCTACCACAGGAAGACTAAAAAGCAGATTTTTTTAACAACTCAGAGCAAACCGTTGTGTCCTAAACAAGCAATTCCTCACTTTGTGAGATATACATACAATATCGAGGAGAACATAGAGCACTTTCTCTGTACCTGCCCAAAGTGGACGACACAAAGATTGAAGATCTTCAACCCCCCCCCCCCCAAGGCCACCCCAGCTTGCTCAACAACAAACAAAAAGAAGTCATTCAGTTCTTGAAGGCGATTGGGAGTCTTCAGTGACTCCATGTGTGACAGAGTCGAGACGCGTCACAACCCAACAACAACATCAAATCAGATCTCTAGGGAATGTCTATTTAATCTGCACCTTGAAGTCGGCTTCACAACAAGTCTCCAACATTATCAGCCAAATTATCCAGTATGAAGCTCAAATCATCATTAAGTAGGTCCCGGGGCCTCATTAACATCCCCGGCAACGAGTTTGCAGATATCGCGCCCAACCCTTTAAAGCCTCCTCATTTGACTGCGCCAAAAGTTTCATCAAAAGAAAAATCAAAGACCCGCCCATTTAACATCTTCTTATTGCAGTGTATTCCAATTATAATAAAGACAACAACAGAATGAATCAGTGCCTGGTTACCCAAATTCGGAGTGGGCAGGCTCAACTCTTCAAAGCCTACCAATCCATCACCAACAGCTCCATCAACTCTATGTGTGATAGATGCCAGGCGGCTGGGCCAGATACCATGGAGCACTGGCTGCAATGCTGTCCTTTTATCCTTCATCGCCCTTAAGTTCCGCCGACCCCTTACTCACTCCCTATCCTAATTGATGACCCTAACCTTTGGAAGAGGAAAGCTGATTGTGTGTTCAAGTTTGGTGAAGAGAAGAGCGTTCTGAGAAGACCGACAGGACGCTTCTGCAACTCCTACAAAGCTCTTAATTTTGTTAATTATAGAAATATTGGGAGTGTTACCATCTGAACTGACAACATATCTGTGTTAGAATCCATTCTCAAAGCAAGGTCCATCAAAAAGCTGCTCTGCGATATTTCCTTCGACACTTATATTACTTTGAAGTGCTGTTGAGAAAGCCAACAGAGCTAGGAAATTCGGACAAGTGTACAAAGAAAAGACGAGAAGAGCCCAAGCCACCAGAAGAGAACAGGTCCGTAGCTGTCACTGCTTCCTCACCAACTACACCAGAAAAGGATCTAGCTTCTGATAACGCGATTTGTGAAGACTGTGGGGAGTGTTCCCCCTGGGAGAACGAAATAACAAAATGGGGCTTATTCAGTCTGTAAAACGCTTCTGACGAAACGGCGGTGATTGGCTTTTTACGAAGGACTAGACCTGCCTGGTTCTCCACAGCCGGGCCACCGTAGCCGTAGCAACAACAACAATCTTTGGAGTACCCTGAATTCTGGCGGTGTTGGAGGCTCAAATTTGATGAAGTAACCCTGCCTAACTCTCAATCCCACAAGAACCTAAAACATATTTTTCACCTTGTGCTTACGACCACATCCACCACAAAGTTTTTTTTACTTACACAACCTACGGGGAAATGGGGTGAATATGCACCCACAATAAATTTAAACTTTGTTATGTATAATTTAACCTACCATAATATTAAACAGACACCTTGGAAAAATTCATCGACAGAAAACCAATCGATAAGGGGCCGAGCTAGGGCCGATGAATGACGTCATCATGTCAAGTAAAATAGTTTTTTATACATACATAATTATGTATAAATGGATTTTCCAGTGAACTTTTCATATTTTATAGGAAATTAAATTTATCCAGTATCTCAATTATAGGATTCTCATATGGCCAATTTTTGACTCAAACTTTTTTGGAGCAATATGTTTTTCAATTACATTTTCTACAGTTGTATAGCTACTACTACTACACAAACATATTGTCATTTATGGAAATTCAATATCTTACATTTTATGTACACAAGGGGTGCGACTGCAGTACTGCACCATAAAAAAATTGATATTTTTTTAAAACAACTTGTGCATTTACTTATGTAAATATATACACTATTTGTTTTATGTGAATGATTTGTTTAAACATAGAGAATATTGGTTAGAAAAAAATAATACCTCTATTTACAGAAATATGTGTGGTAAATTTATTAATTTCCTATTGTGTCACTATTTTTACAAAAATGGCGCATCATCGAAATTACATTGACTTATAAAAATCTATAAAATATTAATTGCAGAAAAATCATTTTTACGTTAAATTGTAGAATTACAAGTACACATGGATGTGTTATTATTGTGTATTATATTTTAGGAATAAAATCACCAGCTGAGGGAAAATATGGGGATAAACGGCATGTTCTTGTTAGAATGTACTTAATTCCCGATAATCTTTGCCAACAGACAAAAACTTATAAAACAACAACATCTACAGTTACTATAAATGAATCTTTTGTTTACGAAGTAAGTTTTAAATGAATCCTTTGTTTAGGAAGTCAGTTTTAAAGATTGATTGAAATAAATTCAATAATCTAAAAGCAATATATTGATCAAATATTAATTGTTATTTTTACAAGCTATTGAATTTCTGTAATGAACGTCTTTTAAAAAAACTGGCAGGCAAAATATGGACCAAAGTAATCTGTTTTAAGTGACCACCACCACATGCATAGTTTAAAATTTATTAGACAAAATCTTGACACAAGACTAAAATTCAACGCAATTGGACTTACATGGTGATCTGTCGTAGGGGAGTGCACTCCCTATAGTCTGGAGACAAGAGCTATTTATAGATCTGATATATTAGATACCATAAGTAAATATATTGTAGATTGGATAATACAAAGTTATAAGTAAGTTACAATATAAGATATGTCACATGAATTGAACAGTACCACCATAACTAGTTTAACATGGTTCTATATCTATGTAATATACTCGTGTATTTTTAGGGTCCGACCCCCCTAGGGTCACGTGACAGCCCTATGAAAAAATGGGTTTGCCAAAATCTACTGTTGTCAAAAATATCAATTCAAAAGCCAAATAATCGCGATGGACCGATTTTATGGTTAAACCTTGTTATTCGCAATCTAAAATATTCTTACATTTAGATCATCTTTACTTATTTTCAATGAATTGAACTACTCGTACTTTATGAAATTATCTCAATTTCTACATATAATATTTTTTAAATTAATTTTCCTAATATATCTTTAAAGTACAACTTCATTAAAATATTTCAGATGAATGGTAAAAGTCTTATTGACCGGCAACTTATTTTATCAGTATACAATATTGATTCTCATCATCATATTCAACGTCACTCATTAGGTCACGCAAAAGTCAGCTTGCAAGACTTAGAAATGACGAAAGAAATGACACATAAACTCATATTAGAAAGTCTAGGAGCAGTAAGTTTTTGTATTACTTGTATCTACAGCTATCAGAAAATTTGTTTATATTTATATAGGTTTTGCAATCAAAAAATGCTTTATTCGATTTTTAGGAAAATTGTAAATATTTAGGTTGGATTGATTTTGCTAAAAATATTTATAGATATATTAATATTTTCTATGTTAGGAATCTTATATGTAGAACTAATTTGAATTGAAGAACTAATATTGTATATTTTAAAACGTGTATAGCACGTTTTTTATTCTAAAATGTCTATATTTTAGTCCATATTTTAGTCTCAATTTTTCTATAGGTATGCTCAAAAGAATCCATGTTTTGTAAGCGTTGTTAACTAAGTTGATTAATTATTACTATATTATTTATTTTTTACCAGATATGTTTTTCTTTTAAAAAGTAAATTTTTACCTGAAGAGCAAAGGTTTAGATTCCACATATGTTTATACATTCAAAATTGTTTGTTTGTTTTTGGAGGCTCTGAGTGTGTTTTATAACTTTCTATGATATTTGCTGATGAACTGCATGTTGTTTATCTTTATTATGGGTTTATGGGTTTTAACAAATTTTTGATTCTATTAATCAGTAATATTATTTTTACTGTAAGATAACAGATAAATATCATGTGCATTTTCATCAGAAGTTAAAATGCGAATTCTTTGATATTATATAAAGACTAACAAATAATTATTACATTGTGTGCAATATTGGAACAATCATGTGTTGCAAAATCAAACAAAATTATCTCTGGCAGATTAATGTAGTTCAGAATATTTAAGTATAGATTTTATTTCGCTGCGTTATCTAATGTTATTTATTAGATAAAATCTGTGCACTAGAAAACTTGGCAAATATAATTAAAGATTAAATTTAGAACTGAAATTAATGAGCCAAACATTAACTGCTCTACACTCATGTAGAATAATGTTGTACGTACATAATGTATAATTTAATTTTCTTTTAGCTTCATGACAAACCTATGGGTCAGATAGAATTAACTTTTATATACGAACCCGATTCTCAAAAGATCACAATCTACATACACCAGTGTCGAAATCTCATTGACTTTTCACCAGAAATTGCATCATATGGTAATTACATTGTTTTGTATTTATTTCTATAATAATAATAATGTGTTTCTTTTCAATTAATGAAAATCAAAAGTTGTGTACAGAGACTGTAAGATAAAATATTATTGTCAATACATATACATTAAATCTTAGCGTAAAAATACATTAGAACTATGATTAAGGTACAGTAGATGAATAGAAGAGTACTGTAATCATAAATATATACAGACATTTAGCATGTCAGTATTTCTAGTTACATAGGCAAATCTGTTTTATTTTTATTGAACAAAGCATCTTTGAAAAGTTTCAAACGTAACTTATGTATTTCTAATTCATTTGGGTCAGGTTAACAATTATTCCTACATTTAATTCTGCATAGGTACCTATAATTTTGTGACCTCTAACTTAAATTTGCTAAGGTTATTTTTATTACGTTCTTTTGTAGTCGATGTATACATATTAAATAAATAATAGCTATATTTCCTATAAAACACAAGAAGTATTCTAAATGGAATAAAATAACAGTTATTTACTATTATAGGTATTAGAGATTAGAAAACTGAGGGTTTGAATTCCCCCTCAGACAACAGTAATTCAACAGTATTAGGGGCTATTATATTATTCACTAACTGCTTTGGACCTGAGATTTATTAAGAATATCTTTTGTTCTATATAATAAGACAGAATTTTATTCGATTTCACTATTAGACCTATAATGCTGTGACCAATTTTAATTGAATCTTGCTTTTAATTTTTAGCACTTTTTGTTCGTGCAGCGTTGTTTCATTCTGATAAACTGATCAAATCCTTTGATTCTAATCATCATACAGTTTCTTCTAATCTTGCTTTTAATGAAGATCTTCAACTACCAATCAGTCAAAAACGTTTGTCTGAAACACATATCATAATATATCTTATGCGCTGTCGTATCCCATCTCCCTTAGTGGAATCTTCCTCTTATCGGTCACTACACAAAAAAGTATTGTCAGGAAATGAGAATCATACAGACGAGGTGTGTTTTGGACGCATTGGATTTGGAGGTTTTATGTATGCTCGATCGTCAGAACGTTCGCATTGGTATGGTGCCCTAGAACACCCAAACACACCACAAACCATGTGGCACACATTATCTTCGCCGGAAGAGGCTGCGTTTGCGGATTTTCAACATGCCACTTTAAAGGAGTACCATAAATAAGCGATCCACAAGCTAAGACCTCTCTGGTGTAATTTACAGATATGAAAAGGGCTGTTAGTTCACAAATAAAACTGCTAGTTTTGTCATAGTAGGTAATTGTCACAAAATCGTTTATATTAATGAAGTTTTTCTTGGTTATTTCTAACTCAATTAAGTGGTTTTAAATAACTTTAATTTATAATAATTTTAGTATATCAACTGAGAGCTGGTCCTCAAATCACAAGTATCTCAGTTTCAGGCACTGAAGAGATCTATGACTTAACCCTCCATAGGTTTCAAAATTGCTCGAAAACGACAGAGCCGATTTACTTGAAATTTGGAATCTGCGCACTAAATACTCTTATATGGAATTTTGACATCAAGGTTACGTTCCCAAAATGTATTTTTTACAAAAAATCAATTCTGAAGCCAAATAGTAATAGAATTGATTAACATTTGGTAGCTATACTATAAAAGAATTACTGGGCAGTGTATATTTTAAAGATGCAGCTGAAAAGAACATAATTATTTAGTAAATAAACATAAATTGAACATAGAATTAAGAATAGATTAAACAAACCTTTCCACAAAGTTCTGGAGTTATATCGCGGAAACTGGCAACGATCTGGTTGTTCAGATGTTGAAGACAGAGTGATCATGTAGCCTATATGGAGTTCTTTCTTCAAAGGAAGAAATGCGGATGTGTTAGGTCTGGAGATCAATTTCTTCACAAAGTGTTCATCCAGCCATGTTGGATTGTGCGGTTGCACTCTATCATGCTGAAACCAAAGTTTGTCAATTTGTGGCCAACCTAACCTTGTTGGATAAAAGTGATCTTGAAGAAGTGCGACGTCGTCGCTTTGACCACTGACAGTTTCAAAGAAGAATGATGGTGCAATTAACATGATTAAAACAACCCATATACTGCCTGGTATCTTATACGCCACCCTATATTGTGGGTTTTTTAAATTATTGGTTTTTATATCCAAGGTGTAAAACTGAGCGCTAAAAAATAGATATTTCTGAATTACACAAAACCTGCTGAATTGTTTGTTTGTTTGTTTTTTAATTTGTGGAGTTGCTAACTTAAATATTTATGGATCTGTACTTTTGAATGTTTAGTGGACCTACACTCCAAATTTCAAGCAAATCGGACATACTTTAATTTTTTTGGCCTGATTAATACGTCATCGGCTTCCATATTATTTTTTTTCAAACAAATTGGCATTCAGTTATACTAAATTTGTCCTAAGTTACTGGATGGACTCTTTCGCATAGATGTACATCCACACTAATGTAATTTATATTCAACATTAACTAAAACGCAGTTTTGTATGATAGGGCCTATATCTATAGATATCAAAAATGGAAAAAATAATTTCCTAATAGTTCATTGGAATGCCTTTATGTTTGGTATTTATTCTATATATTATGGTGTGTTATAAGTGTGCCAAGCAAAAAGGTCAAAAATCAGAAATTGAAGTTCACTGATTTTGGGACTAGACTCAGCTGACGCATTTAAAATATGTTTTCCTGAAATTTAATTTTTGAGCAGGAAATCATTTTAAAACTACTAGAAATCATCTAAAAACTAATATGAAGCTATTTTAAATAGAGTCATCTATTTGTGAAAAATCATTTTCTAAAAATAATTATTATTGACCTGCCCTGAATGGGAAGCATCTAATTGACCTGACCATAAATGGGAAGGATCTAATTTTCTAATGCATTATATATTTCTAATGCCTTCCTAATTCTATAAATCTCAAATTTTTTATTTAGATTTAGAGCCAAAAGTTCAAAATACGGATTTTTTGCCCCCCCCCTCCAAATCAAATATTTTTAAATACATTTTATGTATTTGAAACAATGAATATCTAATGAACCTACACACCAAATATAAAGTCGGACAAACTTTAATTGTCAATAATTTAATTTGACAGGTTTTTACTATACCTAGTGGAGGTCTATTTCTGTTTCATATGACAATAGAGAAACCAGCATGTTTATTTCAAGGAAAATACTTAAAAGAACCAGCTTCCACTAATGGAGTCTAAAGTTATTGGAAATAGACAAAAGTGAGGAGGAACTTCATTGAATCCCAATAAACCTGTTTAGAGACTGTTTAAGGTACTTCCGAAGCACTTGGACCTGTCTATTACAAACAATTTTAAATTTGGTGATCAACATTTTGAAATATTAATTCACACATGCATTACATTATTTATGCTACTGTACTTTTTAAATCAAATGTTAAATTAGTAAATGATGTGTTGTAAATATAGATATAAGCCTATTAGAATCAGGACTATTAGGTTATTTTACAACACAAAATAAATGTAGTAGGTACTTTTCTAAAAAATGTCAACAGTCTTTTCCAGTGTACTGAGATTTTGATAGAGTTTGAACCGATAAACTCATAACCTTTTCACTCTGGCCTAGAAAAATCAATACATATTTTTAAAATCATCATTTTACATTACCATAATATGGAGGATTTCATATTTTCTGTGGATCGACTGAACTGTGAAATTTGGTACGCGCAAGGTATTTTTTTAATGTTACCTAATCAAAAAAATCTGAGCTTTTTTCAAAAATAGAAAATGATTAATTTTTTTAGTCTTGTAGGAGGCTGGCTATGCATTCACAAAATTAAATATTTCCCAACTTCAAATTTCTAATCCTACTCTTTATTTATCAAAGTGGAATCCAAAAAGTTAGTATGAATAAAACTTAAGCTAAAACTTACAGTTAATTTTATTAAGAAATATAAAGCTTGGGTTAATTGATTTGTGTTCATAAAAATTATCGATCGCCAACTTATAAAGCTAGAGAATGCTATGTATAGATGAATTTGATCCTCTATCAAATTATGCTAGTCGGTATAGTTTTATTGTTTTCAATTTTAATTCTAATCATAAATCAAAAAGACAATTCAGTGAATGGCAACAAAATTAGTAATAAACAATCTATATTTTAAACTCCAGTAAGGGATCCTCAAAACTAGATGGAGGATTAAGCATTTGGCCCTTAATTACATATCGCTAATTTTTATGAATACGAGTTAATTAACCCAAGGCAAATACTCTAAGTAATTCAAACTCAAAAGTTAACTTATAATATTTATACTGTTTTTTTAGGAGGAAACGCCAAAATAATTTAAATTTATTTAAAAGATTGAAATAATACATATTCTTAATGTCTTTGGATTATAATTAATATTTCTTTTATCAAATAGAAAGTGTTCCCACAACTGTAAAGAATTAAATAACTTAATTTTTATTCACCAGCAAAGCCACTACGAGACCGGTTTCGACCTTTTTGGGTCTCATCAGTCGTAGGTAGGCTC
>JAUYWI010099394.1:0-11647 GCA_034780595.1 Parotoplana pacifica | reverse complement strand
AGATCAATCAATTCAACGTAAATTTTATACCTCTGGAAGACATAGAAATTGTCACTGTATTTATCAATCTCAAACTTCTTATGATATAGATAAAGTCATAAGAAAAAATACAAACGCATTTATCTTATTTAAATTAAATTGGAAAGATTTAACATCTGTTATGCAGTCAGTTGATCATGGAAAAGATATAAAAGATTTTAAAAATATTTGTAATGGAATTTGGAGTGAAAGATATAAATATATTTTTATAAATACACTAGAACCAAAAGATAACATTCACACAGATATTGTTTGAACAACAGTTCAATAGAGTTTTCTAAGGAAAAATTCGTTTGAAGCAATTTTCCTACATTAAAAAAATTTCAACTATTTATCGAAAACGATTAAATGATTATTTAGCAAAAACTCCCACATATGTGAAAACTTTTAATGACTTGAAAGAAAAAATTTATCAAAAGAAACTAGAAAAATTAGGATTAGAAGAAAATTTAGAAATGTTGTTTAAACCAATTACTGATACACATAAAAATGAAGGAAAGATAAATAGAGAACATCTTACAAATGAAGAAAAATCAACTAGAAGTCGTATTGGAATTGAAGAATCCATAACAAGAAACAAAGTTGAGAAAGAAGGAATCTTAAACAGAGAACAAACAGAATCAATGTTCATCTCTCCTCCTCCTTATGAAGAAACAAATTCAATTAATTCAAAAAATTTACAATCTTTTTTTGATGAAATAAAACCAGAAATTGAAGATATTTCGATAGCTCCTTCAGCTAGATTAAAAGAAACGATAATAAATGATGAAAAAACTTGTTCAATAAAGAAGACAAAAATATTTCTTTATGAAAAAGATGGAAATTATTTCATTCATTCTCTTAAAGGAAATCCAGTTATTTATTCAAAAAATTTAGTAAAATTAATTAAGGGTGAAGCTTTTAGTAGTGCATATTCAAATTTTTCTGTAGAAGAATTAAATAATTATTTGTATATTCTTGAGAGTTCTGGCGTTACAAAAAAATATTAATAGAATTAAAGAATTAAAAACTTTAATCAATTTAAAAAAAAAAATTGATGATCAACACTCGACAGAGCACTCCAAGGAGGAGCAACCATCTACTTCTGGACAAGGGATGAAGGTAACAAGTTGCAAGGAAAAGCATCCTATTGAAACAATTTTTATTTCAGACAATGTAAAAGAATTAAATAAAAGATTACAAATATTATTATCCGCTTATAAGGAGGGACAAATTAATGTATTTAACGAAATTAGTGCAATATCTAAAAAATTATTTGATAAGAAAGTAATCACATCTACACAATATAAATCATTAATTAAATTTTTTCCTAAAAAAGTATAATGGAGGAATCATTAAGAAAAATTAATGATGATTTAAATGATAAAGAAGAGATGTTATTTATTTTAGAAGGAAATTCTTCTGATTTAGACATTCAAATGGAAGTTGTTAAAGAATTAAATCCAAATAGAAATTATAAATTAGCTCTAAGTTATTTTTCTGTCTATAATGCAATCAGAAATGTTACAGCAGAAAACAACAAATTAAAAATTTATGTAGATGGAAACTGGAAAAAACTAACAATCCCTCCTGGTAGTTATGAAGGAGCAACAATCAATTTAATTATTGCAAAAGATGCAGGTATAGTTAATGAAGAAAAATGAAACATTGAATTCAAACCAAACATTAGTTTAAACAAGTTTGATTTAGTTTTAAGAAACAATAGAAAAGTAGATTTCAACGTTGATAATTCCATAAATAAATTGTTAGGATTTAAAAAAGAAATTTATGATAAATCTATAACAGCACCAAACATTGCAAACATTACAAATGGAATTGATTCACTAAACATACATTGTAACTTAGTTCAAGGCGCTTATAAAAATGGAAAACCAACAAATATTATTTATTCTCTTCCTTCGTTCACAGTTGATTTAGGAATTAGAATTATTGAGCGACCATTTCATCAAAGATATTTACCAGTTATAACCAATGACATAAATAAAATTCATTGTCAAGTAAAGGACAATCATGGAAGGTTGATAGATTTTGGTGATGAAAAAATTATGATAGAATTACATCTTATAAAGTGAACAAGCAAGTGATTGGTTCTATCTTTTATTTATTATTTTTTATTTTTAAAAAAGATTTACAATGTCAAGTAGATTTGGATATATTCTCAATAAACAAAAATTATTTCAAAGTACACTCATTGATCAATTAAACATTAATCACACCCCTTCAAGTGGTGATGAAAGTTTGTATAAAAATTTCAAAGATTTTATAAATGAAGGAGAATTTCATACTGTTATTTCAGCTCACTTAAATCTTTTAACTGGTGTTGATAATTTTGAAGTAAAGAGATCTTCGAAGAATGGAGCATTTATTATAGATGGATTAGATAATTATTATGAATCAAAAACAAAAACAGACAATGAATTTACAATTATTTCATTATTTGTAAAAAAAGCAATGGAAGAATAATTACTACATCATCCACTGCAAAATCATATTTTTGGTTATCATGGAAATAAAAAAGGTGTGCTTTATTTAAATGAGTGGATTTCAGATAAACATGATGAAGATGATTGGAAAGGACATTTGTATTGTTTTACTTGTTCCAATGATTCTCTATTCAATTTATGGGAATTAAAAGTTGATAAAGTTGAACACCTTGTAGAAAATAAAAAAATTAATGAAGAAATAAATTCAACTTTTATAATTGGGAAAAATGATTTTAATGAAAATGGAACTGGAGAACTTTATGAATTTTGGGTTTCAAACATTGCACTCGACATAAATTTTTTAAAAGAGATAGGAAATTTTTTTTTTTTTACTTATTATGGAAATTATAACAACTTCTCCTTAGAGAACTCTTAAACTATTGTTCAAATGAGTTTTTTGTTCAATCGAGTTTTGTTGACAATTGCCCTAGCTCTATTTTCTACTCTTTCTTTTTCTGTTTCACATAAATTTTTTACATCTTTGCTAATTTTATCTAAATGTTTATTTACTTCCCTTTCCCACATACTCAATTTTTTATCCTCGAACACAGTTGCATCGAGTGAAGTTCCCTCGAACGAAGTTACTTCTTTAATCATTGAGAAATCATAATCCTTTAAAAATGAAAGATTGCAACAAGTAAAAATAATTAATAAATATTCTGCTTTTTCAAATTTCATCAACAATGTAATACTATCATCATTAACCTCAATTAACATATTTCCTACAACTTTGATCCTTTCCACTTTTCCTAAATTAAAAATATAATATCCAGAAATTATGTGAATTATTTCATCTTTGTTAAAATGAAAAGTTTCCTTTTTACCAGAGTTGTCAAGTTTGATTAATCTTTTTCTTATTTCTAATGGTTCATTATTAAATGATATAATTGATTTATTAATTTCACATTTAAAAAAATCTTTTGATGATTTATTTAATACTTTTTTAAAAACTTCATCTCTTGTTAATTTTGAATCATCAATTTCATACAATTCTTTTAAATCTTTTCTAAATTGCTTTTCTTTTCTTTTAATTTCATCAGAGAGGGTTAAACAACTCGAACTACGTTTGATTCCTTTGGAAAAGTTAGATTTCTGATTAGTTGATGTTTGATTTGTCATTTTTTCCTTTAAAAAATGGAAAATAAAGCAGCAGAGATTGAAGTAAGTTCTCTTGGAAGTTCAATGCGTTCAAAGAAAAGTTTAAAAGATAATGAAAACCAAAAGAATAAAGATTCTTCAAATTTAGAACTTTTAGAAATGAGTTTAAACGATGGATCAAGAATTAGAAGAGAATATATTGTTGATTTTATCACACATGTAGAACATGATTTTAAAAAACACAATGAAGCAAAAAAGAAATTGTGTGTAATTAAGAATATTTTAACATTTATAGATATATTAATTGGAATTTCATTTACAGTTATGGGAATATGTGTTTATGGAGTAGTAAGTCAAAAAATTGGAATGATCTTATCAGTTATTGGAAGTGTTATTGCATTTTGTCTACCTGTCATTTCTAAAGTAACTGATTTTTATTCAAATTCAAGAAGAAATTTTGAAACATTGGCAATGAAATCTATAAGTGAACTAAGATTGATGTATATGAAATTTTTAATAGATGGTGAAATTTCAATTGAAGAGTATGAAGATTTTGTTGATGTTAAAAATAAATATTATGAAAATAAAAGAAAACTTCAAATGGAAAAATCAAAAGATACACAAGAAGTTTTAAATGAATTAGAAAATTTAAAAGCTAATTCAAATTATAAAAGCGTTTAGCTTATGAATTAAGTTTATTAAGTGAATCTAAGATTCAAACTTTTATTTTAGTCAAAAATTTTATTTAAAAAAATGGGTCAGATGAAAGAAAATAGAATAGAAATAATTGAGGAAATTGAAAAAAGATAGAAGAAATAAAAAATTGAGTATGAAACAAAAATTAATGAGTATGAATCAAAAATTAAAGAGTATGAAAGTAAAATTAAAGAGTATGAAAGTAAAATTAAAGAGTATGAAAGAAAGGTGATTATTGATTTTTGTTAAAATTTTCTTTAAAAAAAAGCAAAAATTTTCCTAAAAAAGCAAAAAATAAAAATGAGTGATAACTCTGAAACTAAAAAAATAAAACCTAGAAGGTCGAAAAAGAATAAGTGTGAAACAGAGGACGATCTATCTTTGATTAATAGAGAATCGCGAGAATGTGAAGTACAAGAGTGTGAAGTTGTAGAAGAAGCACAAGAATGTGAAGAACCGACTAGTTTAACATATAAACTAAATAATCCATTTATGTCATCTCAAAAGAATCTTACATTTATTAAATTGCAAGATCTAAACACTGATGAATTTTATGAAATAAAGTATGCAAAAAATGTAAAATTTAACAACGAAGATAATGCTGTACTTGTTGTTTTTGAAGATTCAACTGCGTTGTCATTACCAAAAAATTATTCAAACTTGAAACCAGATGAAGTTAAACAGCTAAAAAATTATTCAATGAAATACAAAGGAATGAAACAAAGTAAAATGGTTTTGATCATCATGTTAGCGAATTTGCAATTAAGGATGAGTAGAAGTAAATCACCATCACTATCACTACTTTCGTCACTATCTCTACTTTTCATCACTACTACTTTCTTCACTACTACTTTCTTCTCTACTACTTTCACTACTACTTTCTTCACTACTACTTTCTTCACTACTATTTTCTTCTCTACTACTTTCACTACTACTTTCTTCACTACTACTTTCATTATTTTTTTCATTGTCTTTAACTTCAAAAGAAGCTAATCGTTTATAATCGAAATCATCATGAAAATCATATGAATACATTATTCCTTCATCATTAGCATGTTTTCTTTTATATAAATTTATGTGTGGAAAAAAACTTTTGATTATGTTGTTAACATTAATTATAACTCCATCTGTTAACGATCTTTTCCATGGTGCTTTTATTTCTTTGTTTTCAACAACTTTGTATTTACACAAATCTAAATAATCATCAATATCTACTTTTTCATTTGAGTATCCCTTAAATGTTTTTTTTATACTTAAAGTATAATCTTCGTTTAAAGTTACACAACATTTAATTTTTGGTGCCAAGAACAATCCAAAAGTAATTCCACCCGTTCCATAATCATTTTTCCCTTGACCGTATTCTGTTCCGACATACCTAACCCATTTCATTTAAAACATTCCAATATTTATAATCAATGTAAATAATATCCGTGTCGGTGTAATAGACAACTGGTTTTTTAAATCCATCAATAGCCAAGATAAAAGTATTCATAATTCTTTTACTATGAGCCAAAATAAAAACACCCAAGTGTTTAGGAATGTGTTGAGATTTATCTAGATCTTCTTCTTTCAAATGTCTTTTTCGCACAACAAAAAATTGTTTATTTTTTAAAGGTTCAAATGATACAATATCAGAATAATAATATCTCTTAATGTTTTTTCACTCCACAAGTGTGCCGTGGTTTTTATATCTCTTTGAGTAATACCTCCATATAACCAATTACCAAGTAATTTCATTAAATTGGCACCAACATCATTATTTTCATTTTTGTATTTTTCTCTTTTTGCTTTTAAATCCATAATGTAATCTTTAAATGGAGATTGTTTAAAATTTTCTTCAAATATAAACACATCATAAATTTCTAATACCTTCCCTCCAAATCTAACAATTTCTTGCATGTCAACTGAACATAAATAATCTATATTTTCACCATTTCTAAATCGTGTAATTTTTTCTTCTGTAAAATGATAATCTTTCTTTTTATTAAATAATGGTTTAGGATCCTTTACTGGAATTGGTTGAAAAAACATTCCTTTAATCTCATACTTTATTTTAAACATTCCTGTTCTAGGTCGAAAATCCTGATTATTAAATAACTTAATAATATCATTGTATTCACTTTTATCAACACATCTTGCTGATTCGGCTTTTGGAAATTCAGATTCATTATCTACCATTGCAGCTGGGTATAACCCATTTGCATCGAATGCCATTAGTTTAGTACACTCATTTATACCTTTGATATTTTTAATTTGTTCTGTTACCCCATTGAGTACTTTTTTGTCTTCTTCTTTACTTATTTTTTCATACCATTCTAACTTTTCTTTAATGCTCTCACCTTTTAACAAATTCATTATATCATCTTTTATTACTTGTAAAGTTTCTAATAAGGGCAGCAACTCTTCCTCCTTTCACCTGGCGAGAAATAAATTCTCTTATAAATGGGTTTGTAAAATTTATAATTGGGTCATTTGGATATTTTAACAAATATGATTGCAACCACGCCTTTTTTGTTAAAGTTATACTCGTACAAGAATTTTTCATTGAGTGTCCATACGCATCTTCTAATGTTTTATTATATTTCAAAACACAGCAACCTAAAGAAATTACGTCCATTTTTAAATAAGGAAGCCATTGATTTTTAGTTTCTTTATAATTATTTAAATTAATTTCACTTATTTTGAAATCTATTTTGTGAAAATCAATTGGTAAATTAGAACTTTTACACCAGTTGGCTAAACTAACTTGTTGATGTTGAAGTGTGCATTGAAATAAAAGTTCTTGTAAGTAATTAGCATCTTCTGGAATATTCCCTTTATAATTTTTTCTTTCATTAAAAGCTTTTTTAAACTCTCTCTGACTTTCTTCACTTGTATATTTATTGTTAACCGAAACACTTAAAATACCTCTAGGTGTTTTTAATGGTGGTTTAGTTTCTTTTAAAAGTTAAATCTTAAATTAAAAGATAACTGTCAAACTTTGATGAGTTGTGAGCTAATAATAATACTTTTTGATGAGGGTTATTTTTACCAAGATCTTTTATCATTTCTTCAATACATTTCCTTCCAATAAATGTTCTCACTTCATTTATTATATTTTGTTTAGTAATTTTCTTAATTTCATCTGACAATTTATCCCAATTTTCTGTTTCTAAATACTCAATGCTGTAGTTTTTAATTTTATGTTTACCTTCTTCTTTAAATCCGAGATGAAGTTTTAAATTGAAAAGATTTATATATGTGCAAGCGTATGGAATTGCCTTTCCGGGTGAACTTGTCTCACAATCCCAGACACATACTTGATAATCTTCAATTGATGTCTTAAAATTTAATTCAAATCTACTTAGTTTTGTTAATAAATCTTGATTTACCGTTCTTTCAATCTCTTTATAATTTTTATTTATTTCATCAATTGATTTTTGTTTGTTCTTCCCTCTTTCAATCAAACAAAAGTGTTCTTTGTGAATGTATAATCCAACCTTATACTGTTCAACCACCGGTGGATTGAAATGATCACCACTTTTATTTAAGTATTGAAAATGAGTTTTAAACACCTTATTAAATCTAGTAAATCTTGCTGTTGTCATAATTTCTTCTCTTTCATTAAAAGATTTTAAAAATGTCTTAAAGTCATTAATCCTTTTCGAATAATCCCATCCTAAATGATGACACACACATTAAAAAAAACACATACCATCCGATGGTATATACGAATATCTTCCAATAAATTCATTTACCATTTTTGCTACATCAGTCGATCCTCTTCCGTGATCAGCTCTATTTATCTTTTCAAAATCATAGATTAATTATTTAACCTCACCAGTAAAATACCATTCACGTGTGCGCTCAATGCATGTCTTCATCGCTTTTGTATTAAAGTAAGCCATTTTATATCCTGCCTTATCTTCACCTTCGCCAGTCACCGCCGTCCCATCAAGAAATATTTGTCCTCTAAAGTCGTTATCAAATTTATTCTTAATTACTCCAACTAAATGAGACATTTTAATATTATTAACATAAAATGATGGTTTAAAAGTTGAATCTATAATATTTTCACCTGCTTCATCTTCAATCCAATTATATGGATCATCGTGGGGGAGTTCTTTAGCATTTGCCACATTTTCTAAGCGTCATATTTTTCTAATTTTTCTTTTGCTTTCTCCAACTCTTTTAACAATTGTTTATGTTTTCTATCTGCCATTGTTTGTGTGGATGATTAACGTCCAAATGTAATTATTTTTTATAGGAAAATTTGTCCTCTTTTTTAAGAAAAAAAGGTTTTAGCAGAGCCATTTTAGTTTTAAAAAAATTTTTAAATGGACGATAAAGAAGTTTTCCAAAAAAAATTAAAAATATTTTAGATGAATTATTAACATCACTTTATGAAAATCCAATGAATCATAATTCAATGTGTAATCAATTTATTTACACACTTGTTTCTCATTTGACAAGTAAAATTGGATTTCTATGGGAAAGAATTTTTATGGTGTATGGTTATGAAAAACTATTAAAAGGAATAGATTTTATAAATAAAGAAAAAAGAATTATTATTGAAGTAAAAAATAATATCAACACTGCAAACTATGATTCTAAACAAAATATTTTTAAAAAGTTGCAAAAACATAAAAAACAGAATCCAGATTATAAAGTTGTTTATGGATGTGTAAATGATCCATCTCCGAAAAATTTTAAAACGAAAATGGAATTTGGATTATCAGCGGTGTTGAATTGCAAGAATTTTTATTTGGAAAAAATTATAGAGAGTATGTAAGAATTATTTTATTTGAGGTTTCTAAAAAATTTACATTAATTGGAAATAAACACAATCAAATAAGAGAAATTACTTTTAATAAGTGGTGAACTTTTCAAAATGAAATTTAAAATCTCTAAACTGTAATTTAAATCTAGTTTGTGAGAATTTTAAAGAAGCTTTTAAAGAAGCATTTGTTTTTTTCATTTCCGTTGTTAAAATATTCATTTGTTCTTCTTTTATTTTCTTGTGAGCAATTTTCTTTGCCTTTTTTATATCTATTTTTGAAAAGTATATTTTTGACTCATCGTTTTGAGAGTTTATAATTTTATTAAAAATTTCAATTTCTTCAAATGATATTTCTTCATCTTGTTTAGTTTTTTCAGAAAAGATGAAAACTTTATTTAAAGTTTCATTTATTAAATTTATTTTATTTTTGTACTTTGTTTTCTTTTTACCAGTCAAACCTACTATAATTAAATTATTTGTTAAGGTTTGGGAAATGGATATACCAGTTAAAATTATTGGAATTAAAATTGGAAGTGTAACACCGGTAACTATTGCTGAAGCGCCTGTTACACAGTTTAGAACAGTTGAAATAATTTTTTAAAGTTGAATCAGCTTTTTTCCACTTGTGTTCTAATTTTTGATAATGATATAATTCCTTCTTTAGAGCGTTGGTTTTATCTATCATGTAATTTGATCTTGTGAGATAAGGATCTATCTCTTTAGTATCTGGATAAACGCTTTCATTCATTTTTTAAAGGAAAAGAATTGGTTACTCAATTCCAATTGATGTTTGGATAAAATATAATCCAAAATATGTACTTGATGTATGAGAAAGATATATTTTTAAATATTTTGCTTTAATGTTTAATGGTATAGCAGTGTATAGAGCGTCTTTTAGATTTGTTGGTAAACTTTTAAATGTTGTCCATGATGATTTATCATTACTTGATTGTAATAAAATTTTAGTAAAATGATGTAAATGATCTGATACGAATAATATAATAATTTCTTTAAAAATTAAACCTTGAGATATATTTGGTTTGGGATGAGTGATGATGATTGATGCTGATTTAAGTTTTGAAGATGCCCAATAAGTTGTTGTATTATTTTCAAACATTTTTGATTTAGCATGATGATGATTATGTACATTACTTACCTCATATTTATCTGGAAGAATAATTTCATCTGGATGTAAAAGTTTTAAAAAATTCTTTGATGAATTTAGTACTAAAGTTGTTTGCTCGTCTACATATTTTTTTTTGTAAAAGTATTAGTTGAATCATCAACATATTTTTTAGTTGTAAAATTTTTAGTTGAGTCATCAACATATTTTTTAGTTGGTGCATCGTTATCATTTGTAGGTGTTTTTAAATTAGTAATTGAATTGTTATTCATGTTCATTTCTCCTTGTAATGTGTCTCCATGTTGATTTAAAAAAATTGGATCTAATTTATTTTTTATAGAGTGAATATTTATTTTTGATGATTTATTGTTTGATGTTGCTCCTAATGTGTTTGACATTTTTTAGTGGGTAAATATTTTGATTTTTCTTTCTCTTTAATTTCCTAATTTAGTTTCAATAAAATAAACTGAAAAAGATGTGTTTGAACAATATAATATTCTAAAATATTTAGTAATTATATTATAAGGAGGAATATAAATTAAAATTTCTTCATCTTGATGGGTATTAGAAGGGTGTAATAAATTTTTTATTGTTTTCCATGTTAACTTATCATCACTCGTTTGTAAATCTATTGAACATTTGATTCTGAACCATCATTTCGAAGAATAATTTTAAATTCCTTTAAAACTAATGAATCAATTAAATGTGGTTTTGGATGAGTAATAATTATTGATGCATAATAATCTTTTACTTCTCCAACCCAAAAAGTTGAATAATTTTCATCAAACATGTTGTCTTTTATAAAATTTTCAAATGTTGAACTTACTTCATAAAACGATTTTGGAATAATTTCTAAATTTGTTTTTAATTTATTCAATAGAATATTTATCATATCATCAACATATTTTTTAGTTACTGCATCATTATCATCTGTACAAGTTTTTAAATTATAAATTGGATTATTGTTCATGTTAATAGCTCCTTGTACTGTATCTCCATGTTGATTTAAAAATATTGGTTCTAATTTATTTTTTAAAGAATTAATGTTTATTTTTAGTTTATTATTTAATGTTGCTCCAACTCTATTTGACATCGTGAGCTCTGCTCAATTTTTAGAAAATTAATTTTACTCTAAACCTATTGTTGTTTGAATAAAATAAACAGCAAAAAATGTATTTGATGAATGAGAAAAATTTACTCTAAAATATTTCCCACATATTTTTGTTTGTGGTGTAAATACAATTACTTTTCCATCAGTTGGTTGAACTTTTGGTGGTTCATATGCATAATATTTTGTAGTTAAAAAGTTTTGAGAATTTGTCCAATTTACATTATCATCACTTGCTTCAAATGAAAATGTTGAATATATATGAACCCAATTCTTTCTTACTGCTATTTTAAATTCTTTTAAAACATATGTTTCGTATAAAAATGGTTTATGATGTTTTA
>JAUYWI010099383.1:0-11648 GCA_034780595.1 Parotoplana pacifica | reverse complement strand
CTCCACCTTTTCCTTCTCTTCTCCCTCCCTTCCTTTTTGCTACCCTCCCCCTTTTCCTTCTTTTGTCCTCTCTATTTTCCGTCCCTCCCTTCTTTTTTGCTACCCCTCCCCCTTTTTTTCATTGAGCCCCTCCCCTTTTTAGAATTTAGGGTGGGGGACAAGTCTCCCCTTGGGTATGGTCATAAGTACCAGACAATATGAAAGGTAAACTGTATAAGACGATGGTGAGACCAGCAATACCGTATGGGATGGAGACTGTGACTACAACAAAGAGAAGAGAAGATGCAGGTGGCAGAGATGAAAATGCTTAGGTGGTCTTTAGGATTGAAAAGACTTGACAGAGTTAGAAATGAAAAGATGAGGGAGAAGATAGCCATTGGAGAATTGAATGGAAAATTGAGGGAGGTGCGGCTCCCCTGGGTTAGGACATGTGGTGAGGAGAGAGGTGGACTATGAGGGTAGAAGAGTCATTGAGATGGAGGTGGGTAACAGAAGGCGTGGAAGACCCAAAATAAAATGGGAAGACTGCATTTGTGAAGATATGGAGCAAGTGGGAGTCTGAGAGGAGAACGCATTGGATCACAAGAATTGAAGAAAAACGATCTGCATCGGTGACCCCACCTAAATTCAGAAAAAGCCAGTAGAAGAAGATTTGCGTAGGTATAGTCTTCCCTTTTAAATGAATGTTCCTATAGTAGTCATGTTAATTACTAGATGTCATCTATATTATTGTGAATGAAAATTTTGTATTTTATATCGATAACTCTTGCTTGGATTTGTGTAGGTGACTTTCAGTATTTTTATGGATCACTAATTCCTCAGATGTGAGAAGCTTAAAAGTCTGTAAATACTAATAGGCAACTAGCACATAGAAATCATTGGTGGGATAGCTGATGATTTTTCTACACTAATGACATTTTAGCTTTTCAGCTTCTTGTTCTAGAATTTTTATGAATATCAAATAGTTCAAAAATTTATATTGTAGCTTTTTATGTTTAGTATTTCTTTATGCCAACCTATTGTATTTATGTGACTCACATTATACATTGTCTTCTGATGAATTGTTGTGTGTTGTTTGGTATCATTTAGCATTCGCATTTCACGAGCACGAACAGCTGCGCCCCTTCCACCTGTTCCCGGATCTAGTCAGCCCACTACCAGTAAAATGCCTTTTATCGGCTCCTCTAATGTGACTCCTACACCCTTGCAACATCCACATCACCAGCCGCTGAACATTGTGGCCTCACCATCGCCATCCTCCAACACGGTGAGCTCGGCATCGAGTGCAGCTACTGTTCAGCAACGCCGCCAGGCACTGCACAATTCATCTGCTGTGAGTGGCCAGAAGCAGTTACTGAGTCGTTTGGTCGGTGGCCGCATTGAAACCGGACTTTCACATGCAGCTAGCAACACTTCTCAACACAGAAGTCATGGTGTTGATTCCGGTAGGTGTATAACTGACCTTTGTAGTATTCCTATTAGTATAGTTTGTTTTTAATTTTACTGAAAGTTTTTACTAGAACATATGAGTAACCAAAGAGAAAAGTACCCAATAGGGCTATTTTATTAGAAGACGTGATGAAATGCATTATTCAAAAGATATTCCAGCTGAAACAGTTTTTTAAATATATACTAACTAAATGACCTATTTAGTAAGTAACAAAAAATCGACTAGCTAATAAATAGGTGCTTTTTTTCAATAAGCTAGTGTGTATATCTATATTTTAAATTTAATTTTACCGATTGAGATTTGTTTGTAATTCAAAATGACAAGCTCGTGTACATATAGGTATGAAGTTCATTCACTACATTTCAAATATTTTTTTTGAGTATGATAAATAAAAATTTGGTTTAGCTGTTCTTGTCGTTTTAGTATTTAAAAAATGAACATTTAATGTTATTAAGGAAATTTATTTCATAGGCGGTAGGTGTATGCTCAAATCATAAAATGTAATTTATTTATATTTGGTTAATAGATTTTTTAGTCTTTATTCGTAGCTCTACTAAACACTTCCTACCTAGTTTAAACGCTGTTTGTAATAGTAGCAAGTTTTTTTTTAATTATTTCTTCTGAACATACTTTGTCCTCATAAGTCAAACGAAACATCATTACAATTAAATTACCTAGTACGAATTTGTTTCTCAAATTATATGATAAAGCTGCCTATACATACCTCCTCTGAAGTATGAAGTGTTCACCAGATCAGCATTTTCAATCCAGGAAATAAATGGTAAAGCAAAAAAAACAACAACCTGCTGTAATCTCAAAAAACAACAACAGCTATTCAGCCGGGTATATTTTCTCCCTGATTACATTCTCCAGAATATACCTACGACAATATATAATTAATTTATAATGCCCATTACTACGCACTGTTGTAAACGTTTAACATTGATGAGAATAACAAATGATAGGTAATTTAATTTACTACGGCATTTAGACAAGATGTATTGATCGTAACTACTGTACACACATTGCAACAAAGAAGTTTGACAATGCTAAATTAGTAACTGATTAATCAAGGAATCTGAAATAGAGTTATTTTGTTATTTAACTTATAAAGTTTTGTATATTTTTCTTCATTAATTACGCTACAAATTTTTGTGACAAACATGGTGATCAACACAATCATGGTATCAATTAATTGACATTGAAACTATTATTAGGCATCTATAAACTTACTATTTTGTTTAATTAAGAAATCACATATTATTCACTCACTGATTTGTTATTTATTTTTAATTAAATAAATAATTTTGTTATGTTACTTAAGTCTTAGAAAATTTCCTTTTATATATAGGTTTAAGTAATACAATTTTATATGCATGTTATACAACTTTAAAACCAAAAATATATATTTTATATTAAATCCTATCAAAACAACCGACCTATTTTTCGTTTCTAGTATGAAAATTGTTCTGTTTGATTGACATTTTTTTGCTTGAATTTTTAAATAATATGTAATTAATTTTATAGATTAAATCAATTTATAATTGGTTTCCTTAATCAATTATTATCTTTCTAGTACAAAGTATAGTTTAAGTGAAGGATGGTATATTTTATGGTTGTAGGTTCCTAACTCTCCATAAAGTTATTTGTTTTTGAAAGTATAACCTTTCCCATATTTAATTCATTTTTATAATAACCTTATCTACTCTTTATTTCTGTCATTTACTTATTTTATTTTTGAGTATAGCTGTATGTCAAGTCTATTTCAAAGTTGGTACATAGCAATGATCTTTAAGAAGTAACCTCAAGCTCCTTGGGGTACATAGAATATATTATTTCTTTCAAAAGGCACTACCGATAGAATTCAGAAATGTTGTCCTTGATATGTCAATAGAATAGTTGTTTTTAGAAATATACCTATATATTCTATGTACCGCACCTGTTCAAAACAAATTATGAAAAATATCTTTTACGGCGGGGATGTCATGTTATTGTGCTAAGTAAATTTGCTATTTTTATTTTACTAAAATTTTATTAAAATCTGAATATACATATTTAATGTCAGGTTTCAAGAAAGAAAAAATGTCGAAAGTTTATTTAAATTCACAGAACTACGTGTTTGAGAAGTTATTGAAGAGTGGAACTGCTTTTTTATTATACAGTACAGTACCCATTTCCTTTTAAATTAGAATGAACTTTGATCAATTAAATGTATTTATGAACAGCTTTGCAACAGACAATTTAATTGAAATCCTGTTTTCAGGAATAAGTAATACAAGTGGAGAAACTCAGAGCTCTACCGAATTTCATCAGCGGTCAATTGAGGCTGATTTGCCATCTCATCTAGCACCTGCTACTACCATTTTGTCATCTTCTCGCCATCAAGGGATAACCATGTCTACACCGATATCAGGTCATCTACCCCAGTCGATTCTTAAAGTCCCTCGTGATCATCATACTCCAGCTCAAATGGCAGAACAGTTTAAGTAAGCCATTTTTTAGTTTCCAGCACATTATGTATGTGGGAATTATGTAAAAATGCGAAACCGCGCATTTGAGATCAGTACAAAATGGAGCTTTCTCAATTATGTATGAAAGGAATACCTAGTTTTCTTCTTCAAATTATCAAATATTTGTGCAATGTTAAAAAAAGAGAGGTGAAGGTTCTTGAAAATGGAAATCTCTCTTATGTTGGAGTTTACACTTTAAGACGCAACTGGATATCTGGTTTCCATCACAACGTTTTCATAATATTTAAAGTTATCCGCCTGATAGAAATTAAAATTTAAAATAGCAAAGATTTACGATATACCTACATAAAGCTACGTTCTATGAAATACCAAATTTTATTTGTAAGCATTTTAATTATTATTTTATTTTCAGAACTAGTGTTTGCAATCTCCTTTCGTCAATGTATGCTTTATTGCTGGTTATCCTTGGTCTTCTTCTACCACTTGTAGAGTGCCTTGTAAATAGCGTTTCCACTCAGGTGTATGAGGTAAGCTGTTGTTGAAGGTTTTCTGCTTTTACTAATTTCATTGTATTTAAAAAAAATTATTGTGAGCTTTTATTTTGTATTGAAGTATTGAAGCAATTATATAGGTAGTTGAAACACAGATTGTTAAATGAAAGTTAGTAATATACAGTTGATAATTTATTTATTACATTCTAAAATAATTTGTACATTGCTTTTAATTAATACCTTATGAACATTTTGTATAGAAAAGCGACTTAACCGCTTTTATTGAATTCTAATTTATACCGCTTAATTAATTATATTTTATCAATTCGTTTGTAGTAGGTTTGAGTCAAGTGTATATTCTTTATTTTGAATTATAATGCTATTGTTTTTCGCGTATTTATGTATACCTATTACTGTTTATTCCTAGATTGCATTTTGTATTGGAATAGGATTTTAGTTATTTAGCGTTGTTACAGTTTCATATTATAAAAAAACTAATGTTCTGCTCTGTGATACTTTCTGCTGCCAATGCTAGGAGTGGGATATTATATTGCTATTTCTTGACACAATGATTTTCCCCTCTAAATAAATCTATACTTCCTATATGCCAGTGAAGAACTTAATGTAATTCTTTTGTAGACACAAAGTATTCTAAGTAGGTACTTATATCATCTTACCACTAACACCAAGATATCTAGAGAAATTATATTTCCCTACTTGGATTTCATGTTGTTTGTTAATATCTCAGATTGTTCTAACCAATGTTGGCATTAAATTTTCCAAATGTTTGGGTTTATCAACTTTAGTTGTAGGTATTAGCAAAATGCTTATTATTTTACTGTTTTGCTTGGTGCTAATAATTAATTGATTTCGATTTAAAAAGCACTTAACAAAATGAAATATAAGAAGAAAATTAGAAATATTATATGTTTTTCATCATTTTAAAATTCTATTACAAATATTATTTATTATATCATATTTTAATTGTTTCAAAATACTATGATTCATATTTTTCTTGCAAGGATTTTTACTGAAACATAAGAGGTTGATAGGTCTTGTTGTTTGATCAATGGTTGAATCAAAGTTAACAAAACCCGTCGTGTACATAGATCAAAATTTGTAGAAATTGAAATCAGAGAAATGGCTGGAGTGTGCGAACAGCTTGGGTCACTAGGCAATGTCCAAAACAGAACAATATTTAGTTAGTGGATCTGATTCTGTTGAACCTTTTAGAACATTTCAGTCTGAATTTCTTTTGAACTACATACTATGATTATGTATTAGCTTTATGAATTTTATGAACTGAAATTCGAACATCCTGATCACTTGCTTTTAAATGCTTTCTGTATCGTCATTAACCCTTTTATTTACTACTTAGTTTGTTTTAAAGGAAATAACGTCGATTCACAAATACATACGATTGTTGACTTAGTCAATCAATAAGTTATAAAATGATTTATCTAACACAGATTATGTACAACATACTGAATGTGATCATAGACCTACTAATTATCCTAGTAGTTTGTAGTTATTAGTGGACACGAAAATTTCACTCTATAGTAGGTAAGAACTGGGCTCTAGGAAAAAATAGGGTGAAATAATTTCGCAACTGTTCTTTTTGTGCATCGGTGTCATTCACCGTGTTTGCATTTGGGATAAGAGCTATACAACAACCCGCCCCCATCTCTTGCTCTAACATGTTTCGTATGTAGGCATAATTGCCATTAGATAGGTGCCTAGTTTCCATATAAAGTTAACACGGAATTGCTGAACATTAGTGTTTTATTTTTTCGATAACTACTGTTTTCTTGTATTGTTGAGAAGCGAGTTCTTTTTTGATCAGATATCTGGATCATGAATAATAGTATTTATTATTTTCCTGTTTTTTTGTTTTGTGTTATTAACAGAAAATGATGTTTTTTGATGGGTATAATATTTTGATCTAAAACTCAAAATATCAAAATCTAAATCTCCTTTGCCTTGGTTTATATAGTGGGAAATAATTATCATGTAAAGCGTCCACTTCGCATATGAAATAACAAAAGATGGATGGCCATTTTTTTTAAATTGTCGAATCCTAGTGTATGTCCAGGGTGTATACCAGAAATGATTGCTGATTTTATTACATAAAAACCATTTATTAAATAACATGTAATATATCTAGCATTATAGAGTAGCACTAATTCTCAAAATGTTAAAAATATTTGAACTAAATTTTTGATATTTGTTTTCACAAAAAGGAGGTATAAGAGAGATCGTTGTCTATGGCATAATCTAAATAAAAGCTAGCTACAATAAACTTGACTTCGTAGTTGCTCTGTCGCCCTAGCCGCCCGATGCTGTGTAAACAAAAATAAACATCATCGATCCAGTTTAAATATTTCCATTCTTTTTGCGAATTAGTAGTCAATATCTTTCTAGAAAAAACAAAATATCTAGTCACCCTTTTTCTCGAACAATATTTTTCACTGAAAATAATAGAAATTGGCACCCTGTAGGTACTTTATCTAATATGTATAATTTTAAATCGAAATACATAAAACTATGCTAACTGGGTAGATGATTGAGCCAAATACAAAACTGATAATTCTCATTATTTTCAGTGACTTATTACAGAGCAACCATTTGAGATTGACTGTGCCCTTTACTCGCTCTGTGAATAATATGAATAGAATTGGCATGTACTGTTAAGAGATAGTCGAAAGTCAACATTTAATATTTATTATATGCATATCAACATTGGTATGTTAATGGGAACTTAATTGATCAATATTTTAGATATAAATTTATTTTGGTAATTCAACTCTGTAAATAGAACTATAGTGTTGAGGTCAAGCATGACTAAATTTTATTTTATGATTAGTGTTTCCTATTATATAGATACTTATCTATCTATATCGATAGCTGGTTAATAGGACATATGTATTTCTGAAAGACGACGAAACTTTGCGCATTTTTATTTTATTTTTAGTCTTTTATACTGTAAGAGTGAAATTGTTATTTCCTGTTCTGGCGTCATTCGACGAGATTTCGTTAATAATTTCAATTGTTTATGTTTTGTCAGGACCGATTGTATTGCCATTCTTCCATATTAACAATATTTATGGACTATAGTCTTGTTTTATACTTCAAAAGCCTTTGCCATTATCAAGCACGGTTGCTAATAATAAATAGAATGATTAACAGGCGTCTTGGTCTACTATTATTAAAAAGTATAGCAAGCCATTCTTATTTTATTGCTTAACTGTATTTGAGCGGTATCATACACAAACATAACACAGACATCAGCTTAGAGTACCCATAATCTATTTTAAATGTAGTATAAATAAGTAGATTATTTCTTTTAAAAATGTACATAGTGCAACCAAAAAACAATCTCACATTGAGAAATAAGGTTTTTATTAGTTTAAATAGATGTGCTTTGAGAATCCAAAATCAGAATAGGCATCTACAGAATTTTGGCCAACTACATTGTATTTCTAAATAAATTTGGAGAAGCAACTTTACACAAATGTCTATGTTTCGAATCTATTCTCCAAAAAAACATTTTTTTATAGTTGATAAATTATTCAGAGACACCTGCTCTCTATCAAATGAAGTTGACATTGTTATCCGCATTGATGAATTCACTGGTTGGAAATAAGACAACCAACTCACACGAGCTGATTAGTTGTAAAATGTTTCCCATACAATTGTACAAATTAAAAAAAAAATCATGCAAATATGTATATTATCTAAATTATTTTGTTACTATGATTTTTTATGCAATGGCCCACATAAATAAGTACAGTTCATTGTATGTTTAACCTAACCAATACCATTAATAAATAGTACTGTTTTGAATTATTTATGAAATAACAATTAACATTTCATGGGATTATATTTTTACTATGTAGTCATTATTATGAATTGCATTTTATACAATTTATTATATGTAGGCATATGAAGAGGGCACCATTATAAGCTTAGTGAAAATTTTTTATTTTTGAATCGAGGTATGTATATTATGTGGGTACCTGAATTATTAGTTCTGTTAGATTATAATAAAATGAGTCATTTGATAATTCCACAACCTTGTCATTTGTGTACTATCTATCAATAAACTTTTAGTACAGAAGGACAATGTTGTTATAATTTTATAGCTAATTATATCGATGCCAATAAAGAAGCAGTAAACTGTCTAGAAATCTGGAGGACTAGAGGTTTGTTCCCAACTAAAAAGCAGACCCAGATTAAGTGTTGTTTGTATAAAGGGGCAAATGTCACAAAATTATATTAAGTTAAAAGAATTGAATAATAACATGAATGTATTTACTGAATAGATCTATAATCATACTCTCTGCCGCCACTTGAACCTTCAATTACATGGGCTTTCACTCGCCTATTTACAAAAGGAAGCGTTTGTGAAAGACGAATCCTCAAAGCAACCGACAAAACTTGCCGACGTACAGCGAATGATTTTAGAGCTTCAAATCACTAGGCAGTCAGTCATTTTTTGTCTTGGCGGGTTGCTGGTCGGATTGGCCGGGATCATTGTCTTGGAAAATTATAATGGTCGTCTACTGTTATCATAATTTTTACTGCGTTGTTCTTGTCGTAGCCTTACATTAGTTTGAGACGTGTGTATTGTTTTTAGTATTCAAGTACCTACATAGTTAGTATGACTGATGCGTGGCTCTATAAATCTTATTTGACTTATTGCTCTCTATCTATTCACATGAATCTAATATTGGTATTCCCTTTATTAGCTTTTCTATCTTATCTAACGCCTGTTTATACTCTAGGCTTCCTAACGGATAAAGTCTATTATGTAGTTTTGTCAAATGAATGGCGAAGCGTGTAAACGGATATCCGCTCTCAATAATTTGAAATTCTGTTGTTGCTAATAATGTTCACTCTGAGATAGACTATCTTGATGAATGCCTTCAATAGGTAGGGGCTTCTCTTTGAAGTGTTTTTTGTTTCGATCTTTTAAAACCAAAACTTTCAGGAAGGTGAAACTGGAATTTTGGCGACAAGCAACCCAATAGTGAGTTGGCTTTGTCTTCTTTCAACTGCACCCGTCCCGTCCTAGACGTTTTTCTCTAATGTAATAATTAGAAACATGGTGTGCACGTATGAAAATTATACATATTATACCGGGTTTGGTTAATTACGGAGTTTACCTAGACTTATACCTGGATTTTACTTGACAGAAAATAGTCTTTTTATTTCCATAAATTAAAAGTCTTTCCAAAATTCAATTTTCTGAAATATGTAACATGATAAAATATGCAAAAGACATTCTCTAGGGCATGTGCTCGAAACACCATGACTTCTATTCACTTAATAAATAGCATGATAAAATCGTGTACTACTAAATTATTCGGTTGTATTTCATAGTTATTGTATTGCCTAGATAGGTTAATTGAAATTATTGCCGTGTGGTTGTCTGGTTAGGGGTATTGTCGCTCCCCTACATGGATTTTATGACTAAACACGATTCAAATCGAATCATTTAGGGCCGGCCATATTCCCAATCGATATAGCGTCACTCTAGGTTATGCTTAGATTAGAATATACAGTATTCTGAAAGGAATAGCTTATGCCCAGTTTAGTTATATCTAGTATAAAACTATATCAGTATAACTTATATCGCATACGTCAGTTTGGTGTTTAGAACTATTAAATTGCCCAATATCGATTTTTAGATACTCTGCCCCTCAGGATAGATACTAAAGTGATCAAATAGTCCATCTTCTGATACATTTGTAATTTGGTTCTGTTGGATATTTGAACCATATAATCAATGACATTTCCTTTTTTTTAAAACTTCTTTCTTTCACATTTTCCAGAAGTTTGGACCTTATATGTACTGTCCTCGAATCACAGCTTATAATTTTTTTTACATGTGTACCAAATTCTATTCCAAAACAATTGAGAAGTATGGTTTTATTTTACGCGTGTTCCTTGTAGCACTTACTCTAAAAATGTCCTATTAATATTTAACTACTTCTCATTAGAACTAAAGATACAAATGATGAAATATTACTCGTAATGATCGGCACTAACTTATTTTCCCGTTTTTTCTTCTTCTGATCACAGTGAAATATAATTTGAGATATTTTATTCAAATTATTGACTGGATCAAAAAGCTAAATTTTGCGTGTTGCGTTTGTCATTGTATTATAATGATTGATATGTATAATCCTTTTATCTTAAAAAAGTTCCCCTTATTAGAATAGACATATGACACACATTTTCAAGACAAAAAACTGAACTTAGGTCGCTATGACTTTTTGGCATTATGCATTATCGTCTTGTTAAAGGTTATATAATACCAATTGATTTACTTATTCCCAATGCACATATTCAGTAAATGTTGCTGCTAACAACATACATATGTATGTGTATTTGTTTTAATTAACATTGAACAAGCCTCTTGCGTGACATAATAATGATCGAATTCTCTATGGATTTCAATTAGCTACATAAATGCATTAATTTGTAAGGTTAAAACCTCATATACTTCTAATATTATGATGGATTATTATTGATGGTGATGCGAGAGAAAGAATGTCGTTTTGCAAAACATGATCAGTCGTCGGTTGGTTCAGCAAATGAATCATCATCAAGAACTGAATTGGATAAAACATGAATTAATTGTCTTAATTGACAGGTAAAGGCTATACGCTTGGAATTATTCGTAAGACTAACATTATTTTACTTCATGTCTATCTGGCAATGAATCTTACATTCCGTGACAGCTCTTAAAACTACTCAGTTGTCAGGAGGCAAAACATTAGTAGAAGTTGGATAAAAGCATATTGATTATTATAATTTATTATTTGCCCATAGCTAACTAGGTTTTGCATGAAAACATTAATGTTGCTAAAAATTATTATAAGCATTATGATAGCGTTGCTAATAATAATGAACAATTTTTATTAAGCTATTATTTTGATTAATAAAGTCAAGGACCTATTTTTCAAATTCAAGCAGCACAAATTGTATTTTTTATTGAATTATTGACTTGAAAGGTGTCACTTTCTGACAAATTAAAAAAAGGCCAAAATTAGCGTTTTATGAAATAATAAAAGAAGTGCGATTCGTAGACGATCAAGCAATCATAGCAAACTCAGAAGAAGGACTACAAAACCTTGTAGACAGCTTAAACAGAAAAGCGAAGGATTTCAACATGAAGATAAACATAAAGAAGACAAAGGTAATGCGAGTTTCAAGAAATGGGCAGGATCA
>JAUYWI010099372.1:0-11648 GCA_034780595.1 Parotoplana pacifica | reverse complement strand
ATGAATCTTACAGTTTTTTAATCTCCTGTCATCATCTAAGAGAGGTAGCGTTTTAATTTTAAATTTTTGGAAATTTCTCAAATATTCCTCAATTAATTGAATAAATTTGTTTCTAATATGTACATAATTTTTTTTGTTTACCGAGGTATTACTATAAAAAATTGTAAACCATACTTGTCTTGTGATGGCCAGGGTGGCTATGGATACCCAAAAAATACAACATTTTTATGATTTTTTTAAGTATACTTTTTCATGTAGAAAATTAAAATTTACCTCCCAAAAGATAATTTTTTGGAAATTAAACCTCTAATATTTGGAAAAATATGCTCCCAAAAGGCTTTATTTCTCAAATTTTTCTGAGGAAGGAAAATTGAAGTTTTTTTAATGTGATCGTATCATACTTTTTGAAAAACGTTTCTGGTTGACTTCAACTATGTAGGGTAGAACGGTACTTTAAAAAATTGATTATCGATTGGCTAATTTTATCGATTTTGAAGGCTAACTTTAATTTTTCAGAGGGACAGCTCAGCCTCTTAAAGTATGATATACTAGGTGAGGGGGGGGGGTGTTTGGCCTATATCTGTGACAACAAGGGAGTACCTAATTAAAATTTGCTTCGATGTATATCCTGCAATCATTTATAAAGTAAAAATACGAACCATCATTTTTAATATTTAGTCCGATACCAATAAAACAATACACAAACAGTCATCTATTGATGGCAAATGGAGCAAATGCAAAAGTTTTCTGGAACAACACCAAAGAATAATAGAAGGAAAACATTGGTCTACCCCAAGGACTACAAAAAGTGGCCTTCGCTAGCTCTATCCGAATTCTATCTTTGCATGTCCTGTGTTTAGTAGTCCTTGGTCTACCCTCAAAATACTCCAATACAGGGGAAATATCGAGGGAAAATATGGGCCTGCCTCAAAATATGCTCCACAGCATAGGAGCTGGCCCTTTGAAACCTTGAAATTTGACTCCCCCAGCTGTTTCTACGTGCTTAAGTAAAGTACATTTGGCCACATCAGGCATAGTCAGATAGTTCACTGAGGGGTTATGAAAGGATCTATTTTGAGAATCCTTAATAACAAATAGTTAACTGGTGTTGATTTGCCTCGTTAGAAAGATATATGAAGTGGGTATCTGCAAACAGTAACTTACTTATTATTGTAGATTTATGTTATACTTTGGAACACATTACTCATACCTACTAATTGCAACTCTTAAAATTATTGTTTTACTCATTGGCAGGATTGGGGGAGGGAGGGCGGAAGGATATTTAAGCCCCCGGTTTCGCCCGCTAGTGATTGGTTATTAAGAACGACTTCAAAAGACAGACAGACCTCAGGGGCGGATTTAGGGGTGGTTCGGGGGTTCGAACCACCCCCCATTTTGTAAAAGATAAAATGTGCCCTTTTTGAAAATTAAACTTACATTAGATATAAGGGCATCTTCGGAAGAAAATTTACACTATAGATAAAAATAACACTTTAAAAAAAATTGAACCATCCCCTTCAAATTCCTAGATTCGCCCCCTGACATAAACTTTTAAAAGTTACAATATTCAATTAAATAAAAAGACTAGGTAATATTTCATTTGCCTTTAACACATTGGTTATTTACTTTTCAGATTATTCAATGATACTATGTTGTACAAGTACGTCATCAAGAGTGGTGGATGTGAACTAATCCTTGTGTTTAGTTTCAAAAAGTAGATAAACTTCCAAAAGCTCATTTGCAAACTTTTCCTTATCTCACGTTTTCAATTACATAATTCGGTTATAGAATCAAACTGTAAAATAATGCAAGGGATGAGAAGATCCATATCTTGTTCTGCACTTCTAATCAATCGTGCTTTTGCTTTGATAAATCTGATTAATTTGGAGAAAAAATAGCAAGAATTTAAAAACTGATCTTCAAAATTTATCACAATAATTCATCTCTATTGTTAGTGTTTAACTATTTCCTTACACAAACATTCAACATCATTTAATATTTCTGATTGTTTTCTGTAAATAAGTTTAACTTAGATTTCTCTTCAATTAGATTTTAAATACAGAAGACAACATTGGTGGAGTACAAGCTATTACGAACTGTACAAAATTATACGATATACCAAATATAATACCTAAAAACGATCGCATTCACACACACATACATGGACATTATTATCGTATTCTTAAATGCCAGACTGGTTTTTTTCTTTCGTAATAAGTTAGGGACAACCCATAGATGTTTCAACAATTTTGTTCAATATTTCTATAAACAAGCAAAGAAAAAAGAAAAATTGGCCTATTAAATTAACAAATTTTGTAATTAGGTTTGTTTTAATTATGTTTATTTACTTGTATTGTTTGACTTTTGAAAAAATGTACCTACTTTACCGTAATGCCATTGAAAATGTTTGATCATTAAACGAAACCGGTCTGGTTGGTATATGCTATGGACTTATGTTTTTTATTTATTCTCAAATTCAATAAGATAAAATTTGTTAATCCAAACCAAAAAATATTTTAATATACTGATAATTTACAATATAGGTATGTATCTGAGAACAATAGATCGCTAATTTGATATTATAATTACGAGCCTGGTTAAAAAGACAATTAAAAAGACCAACTTTCCTTTAGTATTTTGGTTACTGTCCAGTTTCCATTATTCTGGTAAATTAAAACAATTTGTTATCGTTTCTTAAACATTACATTGAAACTGAACAAATTCTATCAGCACCGTTGCTCGTTTAATTATTGAAAACATAAGATGATATTCGATATTGCAGGGGGCTGGGTCGTGCGTTATGATGTAACAGATATTGTTCTTCATTAAAATTATCCCATTGGAAATAATAGGCCTGAGGAAATATATCTGTTGCTGTTGAAAATGGTTACCAACAGAATTTTACAATGGTATTATGTTAAATTTAAAAAAAAATTAAATCTTATACACTAAGCTTTATGATACAATCTTGAATAGAACAAGAAAATAAAAATATTGTAAAATAAATTTCTGAAATCGCAACACACACTATCCTTTATAGCACTTTCGAAATAATATAAATTTTGTGACAAATTGCATCAGAATTGCGCATTTTGTCAGATAAGAGGTATTACTATTACGTGGTTTTATTGAATTATTATCAGCTAAACCCATGTTTGTCAAAGTGATTTATGGAAAAGTATTCAAAATTGTTTCCATAAAAACTGATAATAGGTAATATAATAGCATTAATCAAACCGCACGAGATATTCTCCGATGAACGGTAGGTACATACTTTTGTTATTCTATGTCTGTGGAATTTATTACTTTAGTTGGCCAAATAACCAACAATCATTAGTAAAACTTTACCGGATGTTGTGCACCAATGGTTTCGAAAGTTCGAAGGTAAAATCACGCAAAAGGTGTGCCTAAATAACAAGAGAAATGGACTTCCCATATCGTTATTATATGAGCAAAAGTTAAGTATCTTGTTTATATAGAGCAATTTAACAGTTCATCATTTATGTTAAATGTTTTATTAAAATTGTTAAATTCTTTGGTTTCGAGTACATTTAGGAATATCTAGAATGTTTTTATTGGCAAGAAACTGCTTTACCTATTAAAATATCAAATAAAAAATTGTTTATAAAATGTGAAAAGGTATAAAAAAACTAACCGACGCCGAAAAAATATTTTGTATTTTTTTATTTCTTCACCTTTTTTTGAATATGTATAAGATAATTTTAAATATCATTATTTAGCCATTTATTTTTTATGATGTCATTGTAGGAAGATTATTCCATTAGGACTCTGAAAACTAAATTGACTTTTTTCTCATTATAGTTATTTGTAATGCATACGAATAAATCAGATCAATTTGTCCTGTTTAAAAAATGTTATTGATTTTTAAAAATAATTGTTGTGATCACGATTGTTATTTCACGATCAAATCAGTGACAGAGTTACAATTTTACACAAGAGAGAGAAAGAGAGAGAGTGGCGAAAACGTTCTACGCGTATATTCGTAGTCAGATTCAATTCAGTCACGCGTACTTCGTTTATTTTGAAAACAACGTCTTTATCAGCCATCAGACATAATGAATAATTTTTTGACATGATAAATTACAACCATAATTTTGTGTATCAAATTAAACTAATATAATATTGTGTTCTCTCGGAATAATTAAATTAAATAAATAAAGCAATTTTACTCACTTGACACCTTACCACCATATTATTTCAATTTCTTTTAGGTTTTATAAAAAATACATAAAGTCCTCAAAGCTTCATGATATTTAATTTTTGCACATTGTTTAGATTTAGTGATTACAAAACTTCATACTATGAATGTTATATTATCATGGTATACCGTGGGCGTTTTATGACCATCCGCGTCCCAGGTGCATCCAGTCTTTTAGCCACAATGAAAATGTTATTGTGTGTAATATCAATCATATTTTGGATTCTTACATTAATACAATAGAGCTGACCTTCATCATTTATCACATTAGAAAACTCTTGATCATTTTTTATAATTTAGTTTGTTGACAAAAATGACATCTATATGTATAATATGCATACCATCATTATAAAAAAAACTCAACTATTAAATTGTTACTATCATCCTGGAAAAAACTGAAATGGAGTTTTGTTTACGAAGAATAGTATTATTTCTGCCCATCAGTTGATAATTGCTATAAAAATGTAGGTACCTAAAGATCAATATCAATAACAGTGTTTCGTTGCTATTTATTAGTCTAATAATGATTACATTCAAATTAATTGAAAATAATAGTGATTGGTTTTATTCATTTAGAAAACTACTAAAACAGTAAAGAATGAAACAGAACTCCATTGTCTATATCCCTTGTTTACTCGGATTATATTACACTTTTACTTTGTATCATATCGTAACCATATGAAAAAGTACTCACTGGCTCTTGGGACATACCTTGAGGGAACAATTTATTCATAAAAATGTTTTTCAGAAGGCCAAAAGAAGTAAGGTGTCCACTTTATTACAGATATCCATAACCAATCGTCTATAAAAATCGACAATCAATAATAATTTTAGAAATTATTCTTACACTTTGTGGTTCCCATACGAAATTTGAAATCAAACTGAAAAAAAATCTATTTTTAGAATTGTTAAAACTTGGCCATTTCCCCCACCTTATTACCATACTATTTTTCTCAAAAGTAACAACCATAATTTGTTTTTGCGCCATTTTTATAATAATTTATTTTGCGTTAACAAATTTATGCCCCCCCCCCCCCTCCCTCTATTAAGAAGCTATGGAAACGCGCCTGCAACATGAAGAATATCTATAAGATAGCACAGGCAATATTAAAAAACCTTTTCACGAAAAAAGGTCATGTCTTAACACTAAAAAGGTTATGAACTATCGCATTTATTGCTTCCATCTCAGGAAAAGTAAAAAAAAACAATTAAACCTAATCTGGTGATATTATAGGCTCTAATTCGGCCTATCATCTTTTCTAAACAAAAAGCTCAGCTTTATCTATCTACCCACAGAACTCGGTCCAAAAACCATTGGGGTTGAGACAACTAAGAACTTATAAAAACAAAAAACTTCCTCTAATTTTTTACCTGACTAAATAAAATGTACATTGGACATAAATTTCCCCCATACAGTAAAAGATAGTTTGAGTAAAATAAAAAAACATATCCTAATAATTAATAAGATGCATCTAGGTAGGTATTTATTTATTTAACTTTGAAAGATCTGTCGGATACATTGACCGTCTTTTCATTTCATTGACCTCTTCGACTATCTGCAAGGTCACGAAGGAGCGGAAAGCGATGTCAGCTTGTTATGCAAGTAAGTTAATTAAATAAAATGCAAAGTTTAGTGATTCCTGACACCAACATTGTTATTTCTATTTATTAGATCGTCAAAATAATTGATCAGATATTTGATAAGAAACTAAAAGTGTTAGTTTCTTATATAAAACGATACCGTTTAAGATGGACAATGTTTTGTCCTTGTAGTCCTGCATCATTAGTTGGGTGTGTATGAGTAAAGCATGGCTTGTTTTATCTAAAGATTTTGTAATAAACTAATTTGATAAAATCATAATGCAAAATTAGCTAATTAAAGAGAAATGCAATCTGTTTTCTGAGAGGACTATAATTCATTCGCATAGCTCTGTGACCAAATAAGTTTGTTACAACATCACAGTCAAAATTTTCTGTTTGAATCCTCTAATTCTCATAGGTACGAGTTCAATGATGGGGAAACCCAACAGAATTTGTTAAATTAAAAAAAACTATAGTGTCAAAAAGTGCAAGAGAGCAATTTTTCATGAATTACCAACAATCCAAGTTTGTATGTATACTGCTAAGGAATAATGTATAGAAAAACGTTTAATTAACGTTTAAAAGTGAACGTTTACCGGTGTAAAATACAATCGTTTTTACGTTTATAATTGGCAATGAAATTTCAAATTTGAAAATAAAATGAACTTATTTTTTTTGCTTTGGCATTTGCTTGGGGTCAATTTTAAACGTTTTTTAAACGTTATTCCGTAAGAGTGTATATTACTAGCCCTGTATTGACCATAAATCATATTTCTAATAAATGTCATGTGGCATGTTGAAATTTTACTGTTAAATAAAAAATTAAAAAAAGAACGAAAACCACGAATAAAAAAACTTCACCTTTTGTATAATATTTCGCCTATTTTGGTTTTATTAATTAAGCCAAATAGACTAAATATATATTTTAATTCGTGTTTTTCTATCTTATATTTTCTTTATCACATTTCTAACTAATAGTTCTATAATTGAAAATCTTAAATAAGATGCTTCTAACTGGATTTGATGGATATTTTAGTGATTTCCAAAAAAATCTATTCTCTTGGAATGAGTGCTTTTTGTCAGTATAAGACACCCATCATATTTGAAGTCAATCACCAATTGTTAATGTTTTGGACCCTTATCCATTAAAAATGTCACTGAATATTTAAAGTGACCACAGCACCTAAATTTAGTCCAATCAATTTATACCGGAGATGGGGGGGGGGTATAAACATCACCGATGAGGGGTTATAAGAGTGTTGACATAGTAGGGGCTAATAATTAAAATTGCATTTTGAAAGTGAAATTTGTCAATATGTACAAAGTCTTTTATTTAGATTGAACTTACATGGTATTTGCTTTAGTGTTATTGAAAGTTTATAGAATAGAAGATTGGATTTTATAACAAAACACACAGTACTACTCTTATCGTGTGGTATAAATTCTCTGGTTTGCCATAAATTTATGAACATAACAAATTTGATTTTTACCCAATCTGAAGTGATTTCCTTGATAAAGAGACTTTATATTAGTGCAATGTTGTTTTGATCTTGACTGACCTCCTCCGCACAGACAACAAAGATTGGTGCAAGAACATTATCAGCTCTCACATAGCATTAAAAGTTTTGTTATTAAACTAAACAAGAACACAGTAAGCCACTTGACAATAATTAGTAGGTACCTATTAAAGAGTTTAAGAGAATGTTTTTTATTTATACTCCTCTCTGGGTGTACTATAGTTGGCTAATAAATAAATATTGGTATGTTGGCTCCTCGCCAAGCAATGACATCAAAACCAAATTCGAGATGTTATTGTTTGAGCAACAGCAGCAATCAACAGTCACAGCAAAACCAATAAAACACGAAAAAGTGTTGCTTGCACGCGGAATTCCATATATTAGAACAAAAGATTACCCCTAAACTTTACTCCAAACAATTTTATGTCATCTTTTTGATCTTTTTGCATCAATTTAGTTGACGAAGAAGAATGGAGAGATATCTCTTGTTGAAAAGTTAATATGAGTGAGTGAGCCTTGGATACTAGGCAGGTGGCCCTGACAAGTTGAGAAATTACTTAGCTTTAATTAATAGTTTGTATATGTATTATTAGTTAATCATTTCAAATTGGAAGATAATATGTAATCAACAAGTCTACCAGGGTAGCGCATATACACAGATTGAATGCAAAGATTGAACAATAAAAATTTCTTTCATTATGTCGCATAATACCCACAAAACTTGGTCAGTTATTTCACAATAGTGGCTATTTAGAACTTTGATTAGACTCGTGTTTTTTTTAAATATATATCTGCTTGTGTTCTAAAAATTATATTTGTTGTAACTACCGTTTCGCTTTAACCATATTAAGAATGGAATATCGCACAAATCGCACAATATCGCACAAAAACCTATCTTGTATATACCTAATAGGTAGAATGACCATTTGTGACGCTTTTCTAGCATAAAAGAATCTTTTACTCTCAGTCACTTAGAGGTAATTTATTTATTCATTTAAAAAAATTTTAGTTCTTTCATTTTCAAAATGCTCAAATAAAAAACGATCAACGCGTCGAAAGTTTTTTTGAGTTCAAAAATTGACGCTATTAGTTGTAGCTGTTTTATTTCTAGATGAATATTTTTAATACATCTTAGTTTAATAGTGCTAATTTTGTCTAACACCGGTTGTGTGTCATCACTGACATTTTGGCGGTTCTTGTAGAAAAATGTTGCCATCTACTATAAAGCATAATGTTTGCTATTAAAAATTCTAATTAATATTTTTTTAAAACATATTCTGTTATCCAATAGAATAAAAAAAGAAAATTTAAGCTATTTACTTACTATATCCCTAATATCAAATCAAATTTCGAACTTTCAATGTACATACTTTGGAAATTGAAAATCTAAAGATGCTTAAAACAAACTCAAAATATTCGACGCTATATTTGATCGATTTTTAACACCATCGTGTACTTTCTTTGACGCTAATAGTTGATCGATTTTATTTGACCTTTGTATAAAACAATTAATACGAGTTGTACATTTAACGCCGGCTATGCCACAGCCCTGCTGATCGGATACATAATCAATTTCTGGGATAAATACGTTACCTAATTTTCCCTTTGACAATTTAATTATTTTTCGGACTTATATTACCCGGCCCGTGCATACAACAGATATCACGTTGCTCAAAAGCAAATATGAAATTCCAAACTGCTTTATTAGTAAAAAAAAAAGAGAGAGAGAGATCCAGAGAGGACATGCTCAGCTAGGAATATAATAAATAGCCATGCCATTCAAAATATTGATATCATATCAACAGATTACATGCATTGACCTATATTATCTAAAAAAAAGTTAAGTACACTCATACATGTTTTATCTCAGATTATTATACTGAAATGTTTTCAAAGTCATGTTATGTTGCTGAGCGGACAATTATTGTGATGACGAATCATTTATGAGACACATTTTTGTGGCTTTAGTTTTTTTCATCAGGTGAGATGAGTTGTGTTAATGTTTTATACCTACACCTAACTAGCATTATAAATATGTGACCCATTTACATTAGCTATGAATGACCAGACATTAGGTACTGTGTTCATATTGTTCTCGGTAGAATATGAATATTACAAGTAAATTTAAATCACAAAACCGTTTCTTTCTTGTTCAGTGTTGTTGTTATCATGGGGAATAGCGGCCAGTGCACCGTTTCTTTTAAAATTAAACCCAGTAAAAGTACAATTGATTAAAGTTATAACGTGCATGACGAGTAACAGCCAAAAGAATACAAATCTTGAATCACTGAATATAAATCCACTCCTATGTATATATAGTACGAGGTTAATGCAACTGCCGAATATTCATCATTATATCAGACAGCCTAAACCTGTTAAATATTGTTTACCTTTAAAAAATGTTTGCTTATCCAAAAGTAATTTTGTTAAAATAATAAACTATTGGATAGTTTTCTACGATTAAATTTAAAAATGGTTAAAATATAAATTTTAAGAAACAAAATTATTTACTTTTAAAAGAGCAACTTTTTGACCCGTTTGCCCGTATCTTATAACTTCATTATGTCCCAATAGAAAATGTAACAATGGTTTACAAATTGTTCCAACTTCGGATCGCTAGGACCGGCAGTTGCTTAATGGGGAAATCTCGGCACTGAGCTCTAGCTGTCCACTTCACAGTAGTGGTCAAGAAAACTCTAATTAGTGAGCGAGATGTACCGATCCAAATGGATTATTGCTAACTTAGGATAATAGCAATGGGATACATATAAGATTGTAGGAAATGTAAACAGAATGCAACAATCTTTTTTTTTGTATAGCTCAAACAGCACACAGCTGATTGATTAAGGGGCGGTTGCTCTCAGGAGGCGGTACATAAATATAAAAAATCAACATGAGTCGCAATTGAAATTTTGACAAATAATAAATAAAATTGTTGGATTATACCAGCATATTATATCATTAGGTACGTCCGACCTTATTCAGATAAGTGACGAATATTATATCTATTTTTTTATAATAATTTATCCAAATATGAATAGAATATTTAAAAAAGATAAAAGAAAAAGATTGATTTGGTTCTATATGATCTCTTGAACCACAAAAAGTACTGTAGGTACGGCTAAAATAGATATAAAACAAACACTGTTAAAATGTTTGCTTATAAATGTTGTTCAACCGTAAAATTAATTCAATATGAAGAACGACTTTTTTTGTGGACTCTGTTAAGTGATATCTGACTGATTTATCCAAATACAACAACAAAACAAGGGCTTGTAAACTGAAAGCTATACGGTCATATAATAACTAAAATTATGGAGCACTTTTTGATCACCTCAATATTTAAGATCGAAAATAATAGATAAATGGTTGGCTTATTGGATTTAGTGGAGCAGCCAGCGGTAACAATATATTATTGTTTTCGCCAATCCCTTCGACAATGTGTACCTACATTTAGGATAGGTAAAACTCAGTGACCGCTTGACATCCCAATACGCTCGACCAACACACGTCTATCAAGCAAGCAAAAGGTGAAGTAATCTTTTAGTCAATTCACAAAACAACAATTGAAAAAAGGACAACACTCGAAATAAGATTTAAAAAAGATTATTTCTAACAAAACAAAAAACAGTTAGAACAATTACATTGCTTATATCGATATTAATATGGTATATAGTATAATATCAATAAATAGTTCTGTGTGCTTTTATCTCATCTTATAAATATCACCGCTGTACAATCAACAACAAAAGCAATTAAATAAATAACTTCTCTAAACCAGTCATGACTCGGACAATGCTAATGTATTATGTAATCAACACTGTATCTGTAGTTTTGAGCAGCTTAGCTGTTAGGTAGGTATTTATCATTAATGTCACGTGTTAATATATTTTTTTTAAAAATAATAATGTATAATTTAGATATCATATGTTTTTCTGCTATGTAGCCGTAATAAGATCCCATGATTTTTTCTATCCGACTCGACTCACTATATAATTATAGTTGATGAAAACCAAAATCGATAAAGGCCTTCAGCTTCCAAAAAGAAACTGAAACAGGGCCGGCGACACAGTTTTGAAAGTGAAGCGGGTCTCCTAAAAAGTGGGGTAATCCACCTACATATGTGTTAAATCAGTAGCGCCAGAGCTCTTTCAATATTGGGAGGACACAATACAGACGCCCATTCACATTCTGGTTTCTAAAACTTGAAAACAAAAAAGGAAATATTTACAGGTTCCTTAGCCCTCTGTGAGAGCATATTAAAGTATATTTTAAGAATATTCAGCCCAATATAATATATAAGTGGGGACCCTGCCATCCCCCCACAGCCC
>JAUYWI010099361.1:0-11648 GCA_034780595.1 Parotoplana pacifica | reverse complement strand
GATACTTTGTGCACTCATTGGGAAGGAAACGAGAGATACTTCTGATTTGACGTATCCAAAAGTAGCAAGATTTGCAAATGTCAGTAATATGTTCATTGAAGGAAAGCGAAGAGTCGAATACTACACCAAGATTACGGGCGGAGGTTACAGGAACAAGATCAATTCCATTGAAACGTACTGTAATATGAGCATTTGAAAGTGGATGGGAAGAGTGAATAATGAGATTAGTTTTGGATGGGTTTAATTTCAATTTATTAGAAGACATCCATGCATAAATTGCCTGTAGACATTCCTCTATTTGTGTTATTTGTGTTCTGTTGTGTTCAATTCCAATCCAGCTTTGTGTATCATCAGCAAAAACATGATATTCGAGACCAAAAGATGAGATAATTTTGGCAAGTGGCGTAGTGTATGCTATGAATAATAGCGGGCCTAAGACACTACCTTGTGGAATTCCATAAACAAGATCGTGTGATGAAGAATTAGTTCCATTTATGTACACTGAGAAGTTACGTCTGGAAATGTAGTTATCAATCCAATTGAGTGCATTGCCTTGAACTCCGAACCAGTTACTTAGTGTCGACAAAAGAATTGAGTGATCAATTGTGTCGAAAGCACAAGATAAATCTAAGAGTACTAATGGTACATGTTTGTTACAGTCAATATTTGTCAGAATACTGTCAGTTATATGAAGCAAAGCTGATTCCACAGAATGTCCAGGGCGATAAGCGGACTGGTGATTACAAAAGAGGTTATTCTTGAAGAAGTGTTCATTTAGCTGTGTAGAGACAACACGTTCTATAGTTTTCCCAATAAAGTTTAGGTTTGATACGGGACGGTAATTAGACAGCGTGTTTATATCGAGATTTTTCTTTTTGAGTATGGGCGTGATGGATGCAGCTTTATATAATTGTGGAAAGCAACAGGATTGAAAAGAACTATTTGTAATCTTTGTAATTACTGGTATTAAATGTGACATCGTTGCGGTTAAGAGACTACGTGGAAGAGGATCAACACGAGAAGTTTTAATTGGATGATTACTTATTATATTTGACAGATTTTTTTCAGATATGAGTTCAAAATCACTAAACACAGGTGGTGGGTGTATGTCTGGAAGAACAATCTCATAGTCAGTAGTAGAGAGCGATGATCGAATATTTTCAATTTTTGAGGTGAAATAATCTGCAAAGCTGTTTGTTGGATCATTTCTTTCTGGAATTGAGGGCATTTGTTGGCCGTTCAACAGTTGGTTTACTATTTTTGAGAGCTCTTTATAATCAGGACGACTGTTATTGGGGGAAATTAGCGTTTGGTAATATTTAGCTTTTGCTGTGGTAATTAAATTTGATACAGTGTGGCATGCGTTACGATGTTCAAGACGATCTGCTGGAGTTTGTGTATGATTGGCTTTCTTTTCTAAACGCCTACGTAGCCGACGATAGTCCATAATCTCCGGGGTCATCCAAGGATCTGAGATACGCGTGGATTTATTTGGACGCATTGGTGCATGCTTGTCAAGCATATTAGTCATAATAGTGTGTAGTTCCTGGGACATCTCATCAGTACTTGCAGTATTATTCATTAGTTGGGAATTAGAAATAGACGTCGAAATATCTACGTTAAATTTGGCAATATCGACTTGTTTTAACCGTCGAGAGAATAAAATAGTTGCCCTTTTTGGCCTAGTTGGAGTAGTGACAGCACAGGAAAATGAGACGGTACTGTGATCCGAAAAATTACAGTATGTGACGGAAGTGTTTATGATATTAATAAGGTGATTAGAGCAAATAAGATCAAGGGTGTGACCAGTGTCATGGGTTGGTAGATTAATATGTTGAATCAAATTAAGATATTGAAGAGTTTGATGAAAATTTATTGAATCGTTATTTACGGTATCATCCACATGGATATTGAAATCACCAACTATCAGTAAAGCAGTCTTGTTTAATGATTTACTGGTGATTAATATAGTAAAATCAGAAATAAAGTCTGTTATTGAGTATGACGGTGGACGATATATGCACAAAACTTTTGTTACACCATTCAAAGGTGATCGTAGTTCAATTTCTAAAAGTTCAAAAGACGGAGGCTGATTGTTTTCAATCTTTTTTAATACAATAGAATCACGATAAATAAAAGAGATGCCTCCTCCCCGACGATTTATACGATTTTGAGTAATAATGTGAAAGTTAGGAGGCAGAATGTCACTGACAGTAGTGCCATTGGAACCGTCTGCACGAAGCCAAGTCTCAGTTAAAATAGCAACATCACATTTGGAGTCTCGGATTAGTTCATTAACTATGGTAGATTTATTATGAACAGAACGACAGTTCTGGAGGATAAAATTCAATGATTTATAGGGATTGTGATCACGAGCTGTATATAGTTTGTTTTTACTGTAGTTAATGTTACATAATGTCGGAGGAATGGATAGGTTATCAAAGTTTAAAATTTGTAGACGATACAATTTGTAGCATATAGAGGTAGATAGAGAGTTTACACGACGTTTTTGATTGATATATAAAAGTTTTTTGCAGTCATATTTAAGTTTTGTAGTCTGTATAGTGTTTAATGGTCAGGCAGAAACAACAACAATCTCTCCCTTTCTAATTTTCACATTTTCTCCCTTGTTACGTCGGTCTTTTAGTTCAGTTACGAGTTGTTTTTGTTCTATTTGCTGAAGTTTGGTTAAATCATGTTTAATGTAGACAGTGGATAGACGGTTATGATTTTCACGAAGCACTTTAGTGTTGGCCAGCAACTTTGATTTACTCTTTTTGTCTTTGAGGCAAATGATGAGTGGACGTGAGGAACCGTTAGAGTTATATTTACCTAGGCGATATGCCTTGATAATATCGGTAGTAGGTATCGACAATGTATCTAAGAGTGTTTTGGTTTCACTGTCTACGCCAGTGTCAGAGTTTTCATCACAATCTGGAAGGTTAAAGGCAATTACATTTAGCTTTTTCAACTCCCTTTCCTTTTCGTCAGCAATGATTGAACGTAGGTCGGGTGTGAGAGTATGGACAGACGTTGGATTATTTGTTGAGTTATGGTGTGGAGGGGAAGCCTCAAGCTTAGTTAAGCGTTCACTTATTTTTGCAATTGTTTCCTCCTGCTTTTTGATGGTTTCTTTCATAGAGTTTCGTAGTTCATGTATCTCCTCAGAAAACCGCTTGTATAGTTTGTCACTCTGCCTATCAAGGGCTCGGTTTAATTCATCAATTGTGATAGACATGTTGTATGCAGATTAGTTAATAATTATGGAAATCACAATCAGTTTCAAAAATGATTTATTGTTTATGCTATACCTACTACTTAAGTAGTATAGCAAAGTTTAAAGAAAGATTGCAATTATAATTATAATTAGGTCAAGGTCAAATGAACTTTTGGAGTTAGAGAAAGTACGTTATTGTTTCTGTAGAAATTACTTAAAAGTTAAAGTTAATGAAAATTTAAATAGATCAATATGGGTACTTATCCTAAAAAGTATAACACTTCTATTGAAAATCAGATTCATGAACGAAGTATATATGGATCTATATGGCGGGAAGCAAACACAAAATAGGTGATCTCTCAGCCAACTTTATCGACATTGCAGCCAGATACTTTCTGCAGTCCAAACGAAAAGAAAGGGCCATGCGTGCTTTTGTAGGATTGGATGATGTTTGTAGTTTGTCCAATTCTATCTGTGCAGCAATGCCAACATCTGGATGTTGGTTTCCAGATGCTCTCCTTTGCTCCAAAAATGGTTTCCATCAGCTGCAAGGGTTTGCTGCACTTGTCCATCATGGATTCTTTTAGATACCTATAACATAGTAGAATTAAATGCTCATATAAATATAATAAATAGCAAAAAGTAATTAATATAGATTCTGATTAGTTATTTGGGATCCTTTTCTCACCTGCGTGCAATATTTTTCTGGATATCGACCAAACCATCATACAGGAAGGGGATCATCAGCTTTGCTGTCTGGAAGTGGCAGAGAAAAGGCTCAAGCATTGCAAATACTGAAATGAAAAACCCCAACTTTGCTTTAAGAAGAGGATCTGCCAAAGCCTTTTCTATGTGAGTAAAAGAAACAACAGTTGGCTTCGGTTTCACTTGAAGACAGCACTTTTTTAAGTGGGGAATCAGGTCAAGAAATCGTTTTGCCACCCAAAAATGTTTGCACCAGCGAATTCCGCAAAACTTCAGTGGAAACACATCTGAAGAGGTAAATTCCTGGAACTTGAAGTGATGAAGAAGTAGAGGCACCAAAGAATGATGTAAGTAGAGTTGACGCTTGAGCCATTCGTACCTGAGAAGTATGTTTTAGACCCTGCAAGAAACAAAATTGTACTACACCATTAACAATCAAATTGCCACAACAATATTAATAATATATTAATACGTACAGTGTTAATGTTAATGCTTACCTTAGCATGAGAAAGTACATTTGTTTTTCCTGACGATTCAACAGAAAAGTTAGTTTGACAAACAGTACATTTTGCAGAATGCTTATTTCCTGGAACTGAGGCAAGCCATTTGAAATCATTTTCCCAAAGTGAACTGTAACAATTTTTACCCCTGTGTTCGCGCCTATGTAGCATTATAAGAGCACTGAAATAAACATAAATATAAAATATTAATTATAGATGAAATTATAAAAAATAAAGAAAACCATTAGCACAATAAATGGCTCCATTAGCAATTGGAGCCATATTTTTATGACCAATATTGGCTCCAAGTGTAGGCACTTGGATGACTCATGACTCAAAATGAACATGTTAGTTGCTCGCAAAATAATTTTTTCAAAACTTAAAAGCAGAAGAAAATGATTCAAAGATAATCTAAAAGTTAAATGTAAATTCTTCAAACATAGGTATTAGTAGAAGGTTTATGTACACAAATAAATAAGAAGACAAAACGATATTTATTAACAGACTTTATTTAAATGGCTGCAGTTTCACGTCTTACCCAGGACTACAATAAACAATAAACAAAATATTAAATGACAATAGATCAGACAAAAATTATAAATAATATATAATATTATAAAATTCACGTACATTGTTAAAATTCACGTACATTCGCGTTCATTCATGTACATAAGACAGAATTTTCGTACATTCACGTACATACGTGAAATTCACGTACCCCTGGCCACCCTGCATGAAATTTGTTGAAGTATTACTAGTTAGTTTTTACCAGAGGTCTTGATTAAAATTGTTGAAACAAATTTTCTGCCATTAAAGCTCTTGTTAACTAATTTAACAATACCTATGTAAAGTTAGAATACAATGAATCAAAGGTTCAGTACTAACCACCCTGTGTGCAGGAGCCATATAGTCTGAGAATGTGATCGTGGGGACCCAGAATCTTCATCATCTCCATTTCACGAATGAGATCGCTCAACTCCTCGTCAGAAAAATCGTCTACGAATAAGAAAATAATTTAAATCATGGAATTATAATGAGTAGTATAGATATATATTATCTGACATTATGTTTGGGCTAAGAATAACATGAGATACCACATGAACTATTCTTATTTTACTTTATTTAAGTTATCATGTTTGGAAAGTGACAATTTGGTAAGTATTTGCGATGCTCATTGATTCATGCGGAATGTATTCGAACCCACGATGAACGATCGCAATGTAGACTGCAGTACCCTTTTCCATATCTTGACGTTGAACGTAGAGCAAAATTCGAATGCTTATGTAATTTATTGTAATTCGAATGCTTATTATTTTTCTTCAAATAGTAGATTTAAATTTTAATTATCACATAATAAAGACGTAAAGTTCCAAGTAGTTCGTATTGTTTAAAACTGATGTTTGTCCCATACAACTATGAGTATGAATGAGATATCAGTATCATGTTGAGCTCTTGCAACAAATCAATCAATTCATTTATAACAAAACTATTCAGAGTAAAAACATGACAACAGTAAAAGTGTATGTACCTAGTTTTAATGATTTGGCAGAGAAGGTAAGAAGGTACTATAAATATTGATTTATTTTCTATTATACATGTTTCTCTTTAAAAGTAATAATTAAAAAAGGTAGGTAGGTAAAAAAGAATAGTGCCACCACTTCCCACGACTTTAGAACTACCTATGTGACTAACCCTCATTTTAACTCACTATCTTTCCAACCAAGTTACGCATACAGAAAATTCTTAATATATAAAGCTTAGTGTACGAATGAATGCGACTAAACGAGGCCGAAGGCCGAGTAACTCAAGAGTTGTCTTATTCATGAGTAACACTAAGGTGTTTATATCATTCTATGAATATTGGGAGCTGATCAATAGTCGAGCATTTACGATGTGAGTGAAATTCGAGCGAAGCTCAGTTGGCAATTTATTATGCATTCTGATAAGTGGAAGCTCAGTTTGACTGAAACGCGAAAAAGGAAGCTTCTATCACGGTTTAATTTCGGAATGGATGATTTGTCTTTTGATTTGACATTGGCAAGTGATTTAATGGATGACTTTAATTTTGAACCAGTGGATTTTAACTTAGAAGAATTGGATAAAGAAATAGAAAGTTTAGAAAGTCCCTTTCATCGGATAAGTAGTGAAGAGCTACAAAGTATACGAGCTTTTACTATTCCTGAAAATAGCAGAAAAGCATGTGAGTGGGCTCTTAGATTGTACAGACAGTGGACCCATTTTTGGAACAGCCACAATGAAGAAAAGGCACCATTGGACATGTCTGGATTGAGCTACGCAGATCTTTCAATGTGCTTGCAACGTTTCATTGTGGAGATTAGAAAGAAAGACGGCACTAAATGATACAAATAAGTTATCGGTATTCATTTATTTGTACTGGAAACGATACGAATAAGTGAATGGTACTCATTTATTGTACTGTCGACTGACAATTAAGCTGTTAGCAGTACTTCAATTACTATGGCAGAGATAGCGAGCGATATTCATAGAATGAAATAAAAATAATAATTATAACTTCCCATTTTCAATATAGAAACATATTGGGATTTATTAAATAACAATGTACATAAAATCTAGAACTCAGTTCAAGTGTAGTTTTATTTGCAGGAACATTTCTCTTTGCTTCAGTTCTTTCATGAGTTCATCTAAAAGAAAATCGACTGATATTGTTGAGCCAACAGCGTCCAAAAAGAGGTATAATCAAAAATATTTTCACAAATACAATGCTATTCCTGGGATTTCATTTGTCCACAAAAGGGGAATGTTTTGCATTTTGCAAATTTTGCATGAGAGACATCGACATAAGCCACAGTGGCGAACATGATATAAACAAGCATAGAAAGACAAATTTACACCTAGAAAATGAGAAAGTATGTCGTAGTATGCCATCTATTATGACTGCATTTAAGACAAGTACTTCTGATTCTGATAGTCTGGACCTAATTAATGCAGAAGTGGTGTGGTCAGATCTGATCGCCTCACTTAATATACCACTATCCGCAGCAGATACAATTACCCAAACAGTGAGGGAAACATTTAAGGGTGAGGATAAAATATAATTATGGATATTTTATAACACAATAAATAATTTATTGTCTGTATTATTTTAGATTCTAAAATTGCTCAGAACTTCCAATGTGGCCACAAGAAGACACAGAAATAATAAAAACATTGGCAGTGGACATTCACACAATGCACCATTTAGTTATCTATAAATGGGAGTATTGACAACAGAGACAAACAATTTCCAATTGTACAATGTTGAACATCACAAAATCCTGATGCATGTGCCAACTAGATGGTTAAGTGTTTTCCAGTGCTTGAGCAGACTCATTGATAATGAGTGTTTTTAAGGATGGACTTTCATCTTGTAAATCAACAAAGCCACCAAAGCTTAGAAAACTGAACATCTTTTTCATATTGGCAACAATTTTAATGTATTGCCATTTTCTTCAATATGCCTTGAAGCTATACCACAATTTGAATGAAAAGTTGCAATCAGAAGGCCCCTAAATACACACATTACAGAGAACTCTGTTAAAATTCCTTGATGAACAGTTCAGCAGATTTGTGAAGCCAGCTGCCAGATTCCAGAAACCTGTCACTGATGTCAGTTTTGAGTTGTACCAGAAGAGTGATAAAGATCTGATCATTGGGAGCAATATGAAAGAGTTTATTGCTGAGAAAAAGGCATGGATGCAGAGAAAGAAAAGAAATTTTATGTGTGTGTTTGGCAATTCTACTTAAAATCTTCCAGATACATTTTGAAGAAGCTGCCTTTATGGTATGAACTTCTGAAACAGGCAGAAGTTGCTGATTGTACAATCTGCATGGATTCTAGCTGGAGTTCAGTTGACTTTTTCTTGGCTGTTATTCCTGCATTTTATGTGAAGGTTAGTTGTAAGACATACTACTATTACTTATGCATAGACAATTTTTATTTTATATTAATTTAGAGGAAACAATGAAATCCGTCTATAGCTTGAGAAGCGTTTTATCTTTTTTTTACAATATTCAAAAATTACTCACATTATTTAATTTCGTGCACATATATTGTATGCATATTAGTTTATGCATTTATTGAATTTCTGTTTAGGTGTGTCACGAGACGATATTGAACTGCAATTTGCGAGTTACCAAGCAGCCTCTCTTCCTGGTGATATACAATGCTATTTATCATGTTTATTGTTCCCTTTTTACCTATGTAAAGCCAACATTATTTTTCATCTTTTAGGACAGAGCTGATCACACATTGGAATTATTAAGGACAGTGTCGGCGAGCTGATGTTTGACAAAATTGCAATGGTGATGCTCGCAATTCTAACGATCCCGCATTGTAATGCCGCATGCGAACATATTTTTACGCAAGTGCGGAATAACCAGACAGCCCAACGAGATTCTATGGGTCCAGATACTCTTGATGCCATATTGGTCTGGAAGGACAACCTGGTGGATATAATCCCGGCAAATGAACTAAGGAAACCCACATCGTGCTATTATGAGTCTTTGAAAAAATTGGGACCAAAATAATTAATTGTATTTGTTTGAGTGAAGAGTTTCTGACTAAAAGTTTCCACTGTTATTGTTAATACTTGCAATACAATAATACATTGTACACTACTATTTTTGCTATTGTACAGTTGTACGATTTTTTAAGCATTTTATACGATTTCGTAAGTTTCGGGGTAACCATGTTCACATTTAATATTATACTGATACTATATCCAGGCTCTTTAATTGTTTACACAGTCATATATCAAAGTTAAGGTGTTGTTAATCTGTTGTATTTTTATCACCTTCGATCACCTTTGACCTCTTTTGATCATTTTAAAATCAGACTGTTTGCAATCCATTGGAGATAAGGCAAAACATTCGGAAACAAATCTCTTTATTACCAACAGTAGAGATTTACAGTTGTGCATTGAAAATTGTTCTGTATGTACTCTCTGCTGTGTACAACTATCCATGTTCAAGAGAAATTAGTTTGTATGTACGCTGTTAACATTTTGTTTTATGCATAAAGGGTCCGTTTTTACGGAGTTTTTTTTTACAGTGTACCTACCTACTACTTACTCTCAGGGGTGAATACGGAAGTGTAATCTTTTATGTTTTTTTACATTGTAGAGCTGAGTGGCATCAAGTTTTTTATAATTATGAACAGCCTAATGTAACATTAGAGCCTGTTATAGTGAAGAACGATCTTTTAGTCATGAATGAGCAACAAAAAATAGCAAAACCTTCCGTATTCGCCCCCTCCCCCCTTAAGCAAAAATTCACAATAGCCTTTTTATATTCTATAAAAATGAATTGTTTGTTTCAAACCCTTTAATATAAACCATCCTTTCAATAACACCACAGATCTATGGTACTCAAGCAATGAAAATTGTTCTGAGTAGGCAGCTTTTCTCCAAGCTAAGCTAAGCAAGTGCTATAGTTTGAAGTTCCATGCTCTCGACTGATTAATATGCAGGAGATAGGAGAAATTTAAATGATCAAAATTATTAGTTTAGTTTTAAAAGTTTCAGGAGAAAGAAGCACTGTTATTAGCTGAAGAAGTATTCCAATTGCCAGGACCACTGTTACAAAAACGTTTCATGGAAAATTTGTAAACCCGTTGGTGAAATCAAGTTTAGCGTTTGGTTTTAAATATTTGTTTCAGATATCAAAATTGGGCATTCCCTATTGGATTCTTGAGGCAGGCAATGGAGGCTGCCCACCACTTCTGGTATTTCAGGCTGGAACGATGCGTTGGATCGATAATGGAGCTGACATCATCAGGCCCCCTTGTCAATGTTTTCCCTTCTTCTCTGTTGATGAGTCCCAAATATTAGCCCAATCCATCCCCACGAGAATCACGAAATCCTATGGGGAGAGGGGTGCTTTCCGTTGCCTTACTTAACACGGACTCTAACTCTTCAATAGAAGACCTAATGGAGTAAACAGCAAACAAACTGACTTCGCCAATCACTTACCGTCCATCCATGATGTTTGTGACCGATCAAGATCATCAAATGATGCCACACGATTGTTGTTATCAGTGTATATATATAAAAAACGTTGAAATGATATTTATTTTAGATATTCCAATTTAATGAGTGCTCATGATGGAGACGAGTCACTCAGCAATGACATCGAGGTCAAAGTACTGGGCCAAGGAGGCGATGCTGCCGAGACCAAACCTCTCACTGGTCAGAGTGAACCTGTTAAGGTACAACAGCCGGGGTGTGGCTATGACTCGGCTTCTTGGATCTCGCGTCTCTGCTACTTCTGGCTCTCTCCTGTCCTGACGCTGGGCAACAAGAGGACACTGGAAACTGGTGATCTGCTTGAGCTTCCTGTGAATGACCGGACACAGACCACTACGGATCTCCTGGAAGAGTAAGAACTGATCGCAGATGTTTTAGTGCTGGAGGGACCAATAGGGATTCAGTTGGCATGAGTCTTCTCTGCATATATATCCCACTCTATGGTTTTCTTTGTCCTCTACTCTATGATTCTTCTAACTCTCCTACTCTATGATTCTTCTAACTCTCCTACTCTATGATTCTTCTAACTCTCCTAACTATGGTTTTCTATGTCTTCTATTCTATGATTCTTCTAACTCTCCTCCTCTGTGTGACTTTTACTCTATGGTTTTGTATGTCTTCTGCTCTATGATTCTTCTAAATCTCCTCTGTGTGACTTTTACTCTATGTCTTCTACTCTACGATTCTTCTAACTCCGCCTCTATGTGATTTTTACTCTATGGTTTTCTATGTCTTCTACTCTATGATTCTTCTAACTCTCCTCCTCTCTGTGACTTTTACTCTATGGTTTTCTGTATCTTCTACTCTATGATTCTTCTAAATCTTCTCCTCTCTGTGACTTTTACTCTATGGTTTTCTATGTCTTTTACTCTATGATTCTTCTAACTCTCCTCCTCTGTGACTTTTACTCTATGGTTTTCTGTGTCTTCTACTCCATAGTTTCTCTGTTATTATTTTTAATGTCTTGCTATTCAGAATCTGATTTTGATTTGTTTCAGAAATTGGAACAAAGAGCTGTCAAAGCCTAAACCTTCGCTGATCCGAGCTGTATGGAACACATTTGGGAAATTGTACATGATCTTCGGACTCCTTCTTGTTCTTGAGGTGAGCTGTACAGGGAGGTTTGGTCATGGTATCCAGGTCTTGGTCATCTCTTGTATCCCAACCCCCCTTGTAGGAAAG
>JAUYWI010099350.1:0-11649 GCA_034780595.1 Parotoplana pacifica | reverse complement strand
GACCTAAGGTACCACTATGCCAAATTTCATGCTTTAGTCATAAATGTAACTATCAAAACGCTAACAGACTGGACTATTTAGTAGTTTAAGCTTTGAAAACTTTTATAAAAATCAGTCTTAAAATGCTTGATAATGAACATCTATTGTTATTCAATAGAAAAACTTGTATCCCCAGAAAACTATAAATTTGTGTTTCTAGTGAGAGATTATTGTTCTAACGGGACTGTAAATTTACTTTTTTTATTTCACATTCAGATGAGGCCGTAAATGAAATTAAACGTCAATCAAAAATAGAATTACAGAAAATTGTTGGGGTAACTGAAGAACGAGCATTTGAAAGCCTTGCTCGAGAAAGAAATCGTTTTGAAAGAGCCTTAGAAGAAGTAAGACGTAAAGCTTTTGAAGAATATCAAGAATTATTCAATAGACAAGATGATGGACCTGAGGTAAATTTTATTTAAATCTCTAGATAGTCGTAAATATTTTTATCTAAGCCAATGGAAATTGACTAATAGCTTCAAAGTTTAGCTTTGTCTATAAATAAACTTTCTAGGACGATCGTTGAAAATGGTCCATTTTTGAACCCTTCTTACACAAAAGACAAAAAGAAACAGTCTTTAACTTTAAATTCATACTATTTGTTCAGATGCCAATAGTGATTATATGTATCACTTGTTTGTTGTATCACGCTCAAACACAAAACGTCGCTTATTATCTTGTTTCTAGAATTGTCGAAATTGCGGGAGAAAAGCTTCGGAAACGTGTAGTGGTTGCAACAAAACTCGTTATTGTGGAAGCTTTTGCCAGCATCGTGATTGGTCGAGACACCAAACAGAATGTACTGTGTTACAAGGTAATAATTAGAAATTGTTTTGTTTTTTCGTAAACGTCCAATTTACTGTGGAGCTTGATAAAAATTTCGGACACTAGAATAAAACCTATATTAGCAGTCCAGGAGATAATTAAAAATGAAATATCGATTATGTCTAAAACAACTTTGTCCGATTGACTTAATTTGATTTCTAAAATATTTTTGCTCCAAATAAACGGGTCTTGAAAAATTATTTAAATGAAAATGTATACTAAATTCAAGTTGCTCAAATTGAGTTTCTTGTATCCAATTCTGTACTAATTGTATTTTTGAGTATAGGTAAAACTAGAAGTTCAATAATACCTTTTATAAAACATGAAAACACCAAATCGATTTTTTGTCGTTCCATGGAAATATATTTCTAATTAATGTAAATGAATACTCTCGCTGGGGGATTTCATCTTATAAAAGTCACATACTTGTTAAACAGTCGTTCTAGGTTATAACATTGTTGTTAAAATTATCTAATACCTAGAGTATTACAAATTGTTTAAATTGAATTGTAGATAAAAAACCTTTACAGCTACAAGAATACTGTCCAGAAAACCTTTCTGTTAAAAGTCGACACCCTTCAGTGGAAATTACTCAATCCAATGAAAGTATGAATGCAGATATTCCAAATGTTGATGCTGATAAAGAATGCAGTATTGAAGTTGACTCACCATTTGTGCAACTTACTAATCCTTCTATTCCTTCTAGTCCTTGTGAAAATATAACAGAATAATGTTTATCTGTAAATAATTGTATAGAAATTATTTATTTATTCATGGTAGGTACCTTTACACATGTACATAAAATTATCACACACAATACACTTTATGGATACGATCGTGTTTCAAATAGCCAGTCTTGAGGTTCAATGGAATGTCATATTTTTTAGTCAAGCTTTTCAAGTATAATGTTTCAAACATTATTTAAATAATAAATAAGAATGATATCTACAGGACTACTAGACCGAATAAAGTTCCAATTGTGTTTTATTAGAAGAGAATTGTACCAAAAAATGAATTTTTATTCAATATTTTGAGTATATTCAATGATAAATTACTCATAAAAATTGTACTGAGCCAAACATATCACTTGTAAAAACTTTTATAAAATTTTAATGTTTTTGTAATATTCTTTTAATATACTATAGTTTCTTTATGAGAAAAAATGTTGAATCTTATTTGCTATCCAATTTTTTAGCACAATTATTTTACGCTTTGCAGCCTTCATATGACTAAGCATTTGTAACTTATAATGAACAGTTTTGACCATTTTATTGCTACCTAAATATCTTTAGTTTCTAAAAATTCAACAGATTTATATTTATAATTAATTTTTATAAATGATAAACAGACACTGTACCAATTTAATAAACTGAAAATTATGATATCTCCAGAAAATAAATTATTGTAAAGTACTTATATATAATATACATATGTTGTTTTTATAATAAATATTACATAAATAAATCAGATTGTTAAGTGAATTTATATTTTGCATTGTTTATATTTTGTATAACTGAAATATGAATTAATTCTTTAGTTTTTAACTTTTAGGTTTTTATCAATAACTTATTTCTATTAAATTATGGTACCTAACATGGAATTTCTTGGAAAGGAAAATTTATAATATTTAATAAGCAAGCTAGTTGATATTAGGTACTAAGAAAGATTATTTTAAAAATCCTTCGGTAATTTTAATTATCGTATATTAACTAAATAAAAATTTTCTAACTATGATTTTCAAACAAATTCACTAAAATCATTTTGTTTCAAATTTGTTAGCCGAGTCTGGTTCCAAAATTTATGAACCTCAATTTTAGACTTTAGATAAAGCTACGGATTTCTTGGCACCTATCATATAACCACTAGGTAAGTCAAATATGAAGGAATTCCAGTGGATTGTTTAAATTTTATTAGTAAATTAAATCTAATACATATACTTATGGAATTTTTGACAGTAACGTTTTCATAACTACTAAATTTTTAACATTGGTTAGGTATTTACCAAGTTTCTCTGTTATAGTTTAAAGATTATTTTAAATCACAAAAATAAATTTACAGGTGCACCCTTGTCACTAAAAAAAATCAATATTTTTTTAAAAATCAAGAATATATGGTCAAGTCTACGAAACAGTGTCAACATTTAAAAAAATGGTCAAACATTTTGTACGCATTTCATCATTCGGCATTAAGTTGATTTTATAATCAAATTTTTAAACGTGATGAAAATAATGAGGAGAAAAAGTAGAGTTTCAAAAAATTGGATTGATCACATATCTGGTTCCGGGCAGGACCGGTCAGTATTTTTTTTTGTAAAGTGATGCTGCGCCCTATTTAAATAACTCTAAAATATTTAAGAGGATTTATTCTTAGTTTCTAACTCATTTCTAGTAGTTTTTGGAATGAATTTTGTCTCACATTAATAGAAATGAAAAATACATAAATAATAGTACTATAGATCTAGATCAGAACCTTTAATTACTGTTACAAAACTAAAAAGGTTTGAACAAAAATACTATTTTATTTAAAACAAGATAATTTCTAAGTTCGCTAAATTTGGATAACTTAATATACATGTTTGAACAGTATAATGGGAATTTACAGTGTATAATGACATCTATTCCAATAGATTTTACACAGCAAAAGTATATTTTCGTGGTTATGTAGTAAATATATGTACAGGTCTATGAATGTCTCTATCAAGCATTACTTTATTACCTATATGAAAACCAACAAAGTAATATCAAACGGAAATATAGTAATAATAGCTAAATCATCATATTTAGATAACAGTCTTAATGTTTTAGTGAACTGTGTTAATAAGATAATCAATTAAACAGATAACGTAATAAACACTATTACAACAAACAAATTGGTTATACAATATTTGATAGAATGACACAAATCGTTCACTCTGGTGGTACTATGAGAAAATATATGCAGCGAAGTTTAGGGATAGCATAAAGTTGGATAAAAAAGTAAACGTTTGATGTTTTAGTACTCATCTACTCGTAGTCTGTCCTTTTTTGGATTTAGTCACTGTATGCCATGCTAGAATTGAACTTGATTTAATCCATAGTGTATCCGGTTGTAGATATTGATTTTGAGAAAGATTTTGAGAAAGACAAAAATGAACATTTAATAAATTTATGGATGAACCTATTAACAAAATCGGAATTCGGTCCTACAGATGACCCATGAAGCCCGATACACTATGGATTAAAACAAGTTCAATTCTAACAAAGCTTGAAGTATTTATATAGCTAAAACAAAATAGGGTAGAATTACACCTGTCACTGATCAACTATGAGTAGATGAGCAATTACTACTAAAACATCTTTTAATCAAAAGTTTACACAAAAAGTTTTCTTAGGGTGTCACCTAACCCCACCAAAAAACTCTTTTTGTTGATACTTCAAGAAATTAAGGTATTTCTTTTTTTGTAAGTTTATTGTATCGCAATGTCAACAAAATATATAGAGATGTTTAAAATAAAATCTCGAAATTTAAAGTAAACTATTTAGAATGATAAGTAATTTATGATTGCTGGTAACTAGAAATTTTGAGGGGGATCAAAACATCATTTTGTCTAAATAATAAGAGAGTGGTAAACAATTGTCAAATCTGAAACGAACATAGGTACATTACATATATAGTCGGCGCCATCCACCCCTACACCGGCTCCAGTCACACACCAATTTAATAAAAAACATCAATTTGTTAAAATGAAATATGTTATGTAAAAAATACGAAGGCAATCTAATCGAATTTCTATGAATTTTTGAGTAACCATATAGTAATGCAGAGTAATCAATGAGTTCTGATTGGCCGCGTGGAGCTTTTCAATCTATCAAATTTCTATTTTGTCAAGATGTGAATTTTCTTGACTTCTTCCGCCATGATAGCAATAAGAATTAGCTGATTTTCGTCCTTCTTCTTCAAGTGGCGGTAGATCGGAGCTAGATGACTCCTTAGTCGTCTGTTAGGCAACCAATTTTACACAGGTATTTCAGAACATTCTTCTGCTCGACGTAGAAGGGTTGGCTATTGACGTTGAACACAAAATTTTGCATGTGATACAGTGAAGGTGTTCGACGTTTCATCTGTCTCTAGGAAGTGTGGGCAGATTGAGCTATCAGCAATGCCTATGCGATGGAGAAAGCTATGGATGAGGGGCTGGGGCCAGTAAGAAGTTGGGCAAAAATGCGGCATTCATTCTTGTTAAGTTTCTCGATTCTCTTTGGTGTTTACCGCCTGTGATTTTATAATGGTGGTCATGTCGGATGTTTTCTAGCCAGATGCATCTACAGTGACGGTTGATTCTAGCCTTTGCTGTCTGGTAAGTGATGGGAATGTCGATTTAAGGCAATTGGTTGCATCTTTAGTCAAAGTATCCACCTTTTTATTGAATTCGACACCTGAATATCCAGACTATTGTGATGGTGTCTAAGTCTGAGAGATTACAAATGTTCTTCCTTAGGGTGTCTTTATTACTTTTATTTGAACTAAGCTTTTCGGCAATTGATTTGCTGTCTGTGCAAAAGTGATTTTGCCTTGGGGTTTTACTTTGTGGTCATTGTTGAAGATGTGTTTGGTGGCTAGGTTAAGGGCAACAGACTCTGCAGCGAAAGAGAAACAAAAGGCACCAGCTTCTGCTTGTAGATTTGTAGTTGTGTTGTCATCCCAGTGGATGATGGACCCTGCTCCTTACGAGATGTTCTCTGCTATGACACTGCCGTCGCATCAGGCCCAGATGTTAGTGTCTGAGTATTCATCCAGTATACGACGAGTGGCTGCTTCCCGGAGATTCGGTTGGCGGCTCTAGTGATTTCATTAGCTTCTATGTCGACTATCAAGAGTATTTCTTTCCATGGAATGATGGTGGGGAGAAATTGCCAAAGGTTCCGTAGGAAAGTTTTTCAGGCCTGTTTCTTCAGCTATTTTGTTGCAGTTTCCTTCTATAGCAGTAGAATTGTTTCTGACAAAGGTGGTTCGTGCTCCATCACCGAACTCTTTGTGAAGTTCTTGAACTGTTCTAAGAGATAAGATATCTTCCCATGCTGTGCTAATAAAATCATGAGTTTCTTTTGGAGTCATGTTGTTCTTTCTACAACTTTCTATCAAAACGTGAATATCCTTTTTCAAACTAAAATGCTTAAAACTGACAGCTATTGATTTATGTATAATTGTAGGTATAGACAAAGCAATAGACATAGACAGCAAACTACTAATTATTCAATTACTAAACTATTCTATTATATGTACATGTGTATGTCCATGATTATTGTGATATAATATTGTTTGAAGTACCCAAAACTTTGAGTGGAAAAATCGGTAATTGTAACCGGTTACTGTATTTTCAAACATTATTAATGACAATCAACATTTAACATTTATAACAGCTGATCTATTCCCATCTGATTCTATACCCAGCTGATTAATGACATTACATAGAATAATTAATATAAAAGTAACATGAAAATTTATGAATCACTCTAGTAGGATTTTGAGAAGTTATCTATTTAGTTATGGATTGAGGTATCTACTAAAGAAGTCTTCTATAAAATTCAATTTTGATTGTGTACTTCTATATTAATTATTCTATGTAATGTCCTTAATCAGTTAGGTATAGTCTTGAAAAAGACATAATTAACAGCCACCATTGATTGAAAACACAGTAAAGGAAGACAAAAGACAAGCTTGTGGGACAACATCAAAGAGTGGATGCAACTGCCGATTGGCTCTATCACTAGATTGGCATATGAGAAAAAATAGCAACACAGAGTCAGTCAAGCCCGATCCGGGTCTGCTACTTGATGATGATGATAGAATCAGCTGAGAATAGATCAGCTGTTTTAAATTTTAAATGTTGATTGTCATAAATAATTGTTTGAAAATACAAAAAACCGGTTACAATTACCGATCTTTTCCCCTCAAATTTTGGGTATTTCAAGTATAGGTATATCAAACCACAACTGTGTCACAATCTTTCACTTTAGATAATTATATACACTAGTGGCAAAAGTATTGTACACGTTTATCAATGATAAAAAATAGTATGTTTAATATTCAATATAATATATTTTTATACAAAAATAATGTAGAAAATACAATTAATATTTGCTAATATCTCAAAAGATTACTGTCAATGTTCATAATCAATATTTAGTGTAGCCTCCTGGCTTGGGCATCATGAAGATATTGGACATGATGAACCATTGAACTAATTAAATGCCTATAATTCACATTTTCCATTAGTTCTGACCGTATTATCAGAAATTTCCCCAAATTCAGCATGGAAATGTAGCGCATAAAATTTACTTTTCTTTAAATCAGTTAAATCAGCTGCCAATGCGCAATGTACGAGTCAACTGAACTATTATTAATCTTTCTGCATATAATTCTATCTCTCAGCTAATCACAGTACATCACAACTGACACAACTGATAGAACCAATATTTAATTTTTTCGAGCATTGATTGATTACTCATTACTTCATAATAAACATGTTTCTTCTCCTGACTTTTCCCACATTTAGATGCAAATTATTTTCCTCCACTTTTTTCTATCCATTGCGTCCTCCTCTCGGACTCCCACATGCTCCATATCTTCACGAATGCAGTTTTCCCATTTCGTTTTGGGTCTTCCACGCCTCCTTTTTCCGACCTTCATCTTTCTGATTCTTCTACCCACATAGTCAACCTCTCTACTCACCACATGTGCTGATCACCAGAGCCTCACCTCCCTCAATTTTCCTCTCAATTCTCCAATAGTCATCCTCTCCCTCACATTTTCATTTCTCACTTTGTCAAGTCTTGTCAGTCCTAAAGACCATCTAAGCATTTGTAGTAGTCACAGTCTCCATTCCATACAGCATTGCTGGTCTCACCATTGTCTTACACAGTTTACCTTTCATCTTGTCTGGTAGTTTATGTCATATAGAACACCAGTTATTTTTTCCATGCACCCCATCCAGCTTGAATCTGTTTCTTCACCTCTTTCTCAGATCCACCATCTGCCTGAACTGTTGAACCCATATATTTGAACTTCTGTACCTGGTTGAGCTTTTCTCTCTGCATTTTCACCTCTTCATCCTTTACTGTTATAGGGCCTGCTCCCAATCTCAAATATCCGTTTTTTTGACTGCTAATTCGCATTCCTCAGTCCTCAATTGCTGCTCTCCACATTTCTAGTCTATGTTCTACCTTTGTCCCCGACTCCAATCCGATAACCACATCTGCGAACAGCATATCCCAAGGTGCTTCTCTCTGGACTTTACCCGTCAGGCAGTCTATTACTAAGCCAAAAATAAATGGGCTCAGGGCAGATCTTGATGAAGTCCAAAAGTCACCTCAAAGTCCTCCGACTCACCGACAACACACCACCTCACCTTTGTTGTACACCCTTTGTACATGTCTTGGATGAGTCTGGTGTACTTCAACCTCAAACAGTTCCACAGTTCTTGTCTCGGTACCCTGTCATATGCCATCTCCAAGTCAATAAAGACGAAGTGCATGTCTTTCTGTACTTCCCTGTACCTTCATCACCTGCCGCATGCAAAAATAGCATCTGTTGTACTCCGCCCAGGCATAATAAACATAATTTATAAGCGGGTAGAATATTTTTGGCATGAGTGTATATAAAAATGGCCGGTAAAATATAACAGTACTTTTCTAAAATTGTATAAAAACTCTATGCTCAACAGATTTCCCAGTGGATGATATTACAAATTTTCTTAGTGATCAAATGCTTTATTTTACTCCCCCATCGTATTAACAAAGCATTGGATGATATGGAGCAAGTGGTTCAAAATGATGGTTGTTATGTTTAATTTGTACATGTATAACGCTCCTTTTAACCTGTAATTTATTGTAAATACAGTTATATTCTGATAACTTATGAAATCTTACTATTGTACTGCCGGCCAATTTTTATTGCATATTTCAAGTTTGTTAGCTCATGCTGCAACCTACGTACAGTAAGGAATATTAGGATCTGCAAAATTTTGATCATTTTTCATACAGCTGCCATATAAAGGCTATTTAACATTTTGATATAATTCTTCTTTTTTGACACTTAACAGGTATGCCAAATTTCATCTGCATAACTTTTACGGAAGCCGAAATATAAAAGACAAAGGGTCAAAAATCGACTTTATTCTTGCTAGGAGCCTCAATTCAACCACCGATTTATAAATAATAAAAACAATAATTTCAATTGCACATTGTAGAGCTACTTTACATTTGTTTATATTTCAATGTTGGTGCCCATAACTATTACCTACTGAATTCAAGATATATTCAATTGAATGCATTTTACTATTTAAACTGCAAATCTACCAAGTGCGAAACTGCATCAGATTCCATTCAATAGATAATTTTTGATTAACAACGGAGTGCAACTTTTTGGCTTAGTAATAAAACAGTATAATAAGTAAGATTACAGATGCTACTTATTGGTTATGGTTAGTATAGCAAATGTGAGATGTATTTATTTATTTTCAATTTTATTGCCATCTAATTCAATTTTAAATTTAAAAACGGATGGCAATTGATTTGGTTGAATGTCAAATAAACTGTCTGCACAAGATAATGAATTTGCTTTTCCAAATTATTGACAATATGCAAAATGGTTCTTGTGATATCGGAATTGTGCTAGTTGCCTTATTTCTCACTTATTGGATTCTCAATACCTAATTGTATGGTAAGAACCAGTTTTATGGATGCCTAAATGCTCTACTTTTGCTGGTTTTCTAAAGCCTCATGCAATAGTCTTATTTAACTACACATTATTTTGGAATTGAAAAATATAAGATTTTATTGCCAAACCTGCATAAATATTTTATTCTATGCTGTGTTTTAGTCTGTGGACTTATTTTACTTCTAAATTTCATTGTATAAAATGTCTCTGATATTTTCATTTTTCTAATTAATACTTCAATTTATTTTAAATTTCACTGAATTTATTTAGGAAGCAAATATGAGTTTTGGAGAGATAAACTTTTAATTATACTATGTATGGATATTAAAGTTTACTTTCTCATACATAAATCAATCTACATATGTATAAAGGTTTACTTTATATACATACCATCGACAACTTTATTGTAATGTTGAATTACTTTATATAGCATGGAGATATATTTTTATGCTATTTATATAAAAATTGTGATAAAAAGAATACTACTTGCAAGTAATATCGCAAAAATTATTTTAAAAACTTAAAATACCGATTTGTTTGTTGATTTATGATTTTAATTTAAGAGTACACATATTGTTGATGCATAAAATAAAACTTTTTCTATGCATCGATAAAAAAAATTTACCGATCAATCCATGAAGAACATTATATGATATGGAGAATACTTTATGGAGCATGGAGAAAACACGATAAAGTTATTTTTATTAAAATTATGATCAAATTAAATACTACTTGCAAGTAACATAAAGTATTTTTCATATCATATCATATCATATCATATCATATCATATCATATCATATCATATCATATCATATCATATCATATCATATCATATATATACCTGGTGTCCCTATTAGAACCCTTCACTCAAAAGACAAAAAACTTTTGGTAGTGGTGGTACATTTCAATGAAACCTATTGATTTCCATAGACGAAGAAGAAAAAGAGACTAAACAAGTGAATCTATGAATCTATTGTTGTATGTAGATTTTAATCTGTGAATGCTTTGCTGTTATTTAAATTTTAATGAATATTTGTTAGTTTTAAAATTTTAATGTATGATTTTAATCATGCCTCCAAGATTAACAATAGCAGAAGGAGTGCTTCTTGTGAAAACCTATTATGGAACTAGTAACTCCAACGAAGTAGCAAGATTATTTTAAGCAACTTATGGTCACTCAATGCACAGACAGGTAGCGTTATTGATGTCAGACTTGAGTATGTAAATGGTCTTTGTAATGAGAATATTACTGCTGGTTTAGGAGCAATGGCTGATTTGGTAGAGAATAAAAGTCGCAACAGAATTGGATTTATATTAAAGAAAGATTTAGTACTTTTTACATATTAGCACTAAGTGAAGATGATCCAGACAAAAGAGTCAATTTTTACAAAGATTGTATAGCTTTGAAAGACAATGATCGATGTTTGCTTGATCGAATAGTATGGACAGATGAGGCTGAGTTTCCATTAGATGGTGTAGTAAATCGCCACAACTCTGTTTATTGGAGTTAGAATAATGAATATCATGCACATATAACATCAATGGATCAAAGTGGAATATCATAAAATTGGCTGGCATATCTGCAAATGGTGTAACCCTATCCATATTTCTTTGAGAAAACAGTGAATAGTGAAAGATACTTGGCTATGTTAAAAGAAAATGTCACTCAGTGTGTTCCCCGAATAGGTATCTTAATGAAAGATGGGGCTCCTGCCCACTATTATCGGTCAGTAATTGTGGAGTATTTGAATGTTACATTACCAAAAAGGTGGATTGGTCCAAGGGGGAATTTCCTGGAGTGGTCACCCGGAGCGCCAGATCTTACCCACTGTGATATTTTTCTTTGGGAGTACATAAAGGATATTGTATATAAAACTCATCCTGCAGCACTTTCTGATATCAGAAACGCATTGTTTATACATTTGGCATGGTGACAGTCGAAATGTGTAAGTAAGCATGTCGGAAAGTAGTTGAGGAAAAAATTCATTTCTCTGTACAAAATGGAGAAAGACCATAGAGATCGGACTCGGGTTAGTCTATCTAGAGAGGACATTGCCTATCTATACAATATAAGTTAATGGCAACAT
>JAUYWI010099339.1:0-11649 GCA_034780595.1 Parotoplana pacifica | reverse complement strand
TTATTTATAGACATTGATAACATAAAACATAGATATGTATAAATATCAAAATATAAATATTCATAAAATTATAATTTTATAGATATTATAGAATAGTATTTTTGGTACAAAGACTTCCGGGACACCCGGTATATCATATAATTTAAATAAAAACCAAAAGATACATAGAAGTTCCTGTTGTAAAATTTTGAGTGTTGCTTGAAGCAACTACAACTGAAATTGGACTTCAAGAAAGGCTATAAATTAAATTTGAAGTGACTAACTATCAGGAAAAAGATATATATCAATTTTCAATAATCTTTTAATCATTTATTAATCCATTATTTTTTTCTCAGCAATGTCACAAACATTCCCAAGTGGTCAGGAAGTAAACAAGACTCAATGTATGAATGATCCTTTTGTTAGCAGTGGAAAATATAGTTTCTGACATTCACTTTGTAGTCTAAAGTGTAAGATGTGAAAATTTGTTTCTCAGAACATCATTATACAATTAACATAACTAGTAAATATCGATAATTACCCACATACTTTGTACTTCTATCTTGAAAGGATGATCATGTTCTACACAAAATATTTTTCTTAAATTAATATCATCGGACTGTACTTCCTAAATTTCCATAAAGTGGTTAAACTCCATGTCCCGCGGATGTATCTAGTTTACACAAAAGCTGAGTTGTGGTGTCTGTACAAACTTAGTACTACTAGCTTAGTACAAAATAATAAATGTAAATTTCATTTAAATTAAAAAGATTAAAAAAGTAGTTTGAAGGTAATCTCTCATTCTATTTGATCATAATTTGACGAATTAACTAATTTTCATTTTAATGTGTTAGGTTTGTGTTTCTATCACAAAATAATTAAAATCTGGAAATGTAATATGATATGGTACCTACGAGTGCTAACCAAGAAATATATCGTTTTATATACAACAAATATTAAACTTACTAAATAGAAAAGATATTCTCCCGTGCTTGGATGAAAATCGGGAATTGTGGAAAGAACACTCAGGATTAAGCAAATAAAAACAGATGCAAACCTAAATAAAATGAGAAAGTGTAATTATTTAAAATTAATCGAAAAAACTATATGTATGTATAATTTTAATTGTAGTACTCAAAATCTTTCATCTAATTACGGAACGATTCGATCGTATTATAGGTAACATATTGCAGGTGAATAAATGTACATAAAATTAAATATTACCTACTTTATTATCGTCAGAAAAGCTACCTGTGCATTACCATAAAGAACGTTTTGTTTGTATATGTTCGAAAACATGTTTTATTTCCTATTTTGCATTATAATTAATAATTGACATTTTCTTTAACAATGACATACACACCCAAGGAAGCGACTATCTCATTGATGTCTCAGATTCTAAAGGACGGAACATGAAGAAAAATCAATATAAAAAACCTCCATGGCTTGAAAATTAGAAACACATTATTTTGTTAATTTCAATAAACACCAAGCAAATTGAAATGGACAAATTTAAACTAACTAGAAATATATTTTGAAAATTCTAACTTTTGTGGATTTAGATCCTCTATGCAGACTTGAATTGTTATCTCAACATTTTGATTGTATAATTTTCAACATATCAATTTGATTGATTTCGAGTTGCTGTATAAAGGTTGATAACCTTTTTACGAAACATCCGATTACATATTCTTTTTCTATTCTATTAAACTCTAATATTTAATTTGCATAATTCAACACTTTGACCTGTATTGAATAGTGCCTTGAGGTACCGCAGTGTCACGTACATATGTAGAGGTACCTACTAAACAGAAATAAAATTCATCCTATCGCCTATGCATTTAACTTCCTCCATACCGATTAGCATCTTATCTTCATAGTATATAATCATTAATTGTTTTCACTTCTAGTGTTTTATTGACATGTGTGACTTTTGGACACCAGATAGAATTAAAATGGACTGACTACATAAATTTATCGATTTATTTTATCTCAGAGTTCAATTACATACTTCCCTTAGTTTTACTTATTTTTAGTACGAGTATAAAACACACTGAATTTCCCGATAACAATTTTAAATTGAATTACTTGGAGGTGATACCTGTATCCAACAGTTTTCATTTGTATTAGTATTTGACATAAGTATGACAGAGAATTTGGCATCTTGCACAAATATGGATAAAAATACATAAATAAATTTAGTGGAACTCCAGTAAGAAAATATTTAATCAATACAACGTTTGTAGTAAATTTTGAATTTGATTTTTAGAAAAACTAGCTAAATGCAGATAATACTTCTAATACCTAACATTAATAAAATAGTTATGCTTATTGTCAAACCAGACGGAAAAAGTTTTTGATTTCGTTTAATTATTGTATTAAATAAAAATGTAAGTTCTGAAATAAAATTATTTTTATCTATGAAATAAAAGTTAATAAATAGTATCTATATCTACTATCAAATGTTTATGCATGTTAAAAATTAAAAGTTAATTCCACCAACTGCGCCTGCATATACATACAATTCGCTGTAGCCATCTAGCAATCTTTGCTTCAATCTAATAAGGCGTTCAGTGGCACATGATATTTTCGACGTTGAGATGGAGCTGCACCAAAAGTTTGTAACAATCTAATAGTGTGTTAGACGTCCTTCTGTTGCTCTCGGAAAAGTTCTATTACACGAAATAATGTTTGGGTGCGGACGGTACACCACGACTCCAAGTGGTTTCTTTTTCGTATACCATCTAAAGTCTCAAAATGTGATCACATTTCGACTGAAAAACGCGTAGTAAGTGGATCTACCCACATCATTGTTATTGTTGCTATGGCTTTGGTGGTCAGTTGTGGGGAACATCTAGTCCTCCGCAAAAAGCCAAACCACCGTCGTTTTGTCCCAAGCGCTTTCCATGCTGAATAAGATCAATTTTCTTCTTCATTCTCCCATCGGGCATACTCGATCCAGTGGTATTTGCTGTCATCTTCACAAATTCCGCTATCAGAAGCTTCGATCCTTTTCTGATAGTAGTTGATGAGGAAGCAGTGGCCGCTAAGGTGTGGGCCACAATGACCTGTTCTCTCCTGCTGGCCTTAACTCTTTTTGTCTTTTCTTGATCCACTCGTTCGAATCTCCTGTCGCCGGTAGGATGGTATTTAATGTTCTCTTTTAGAACAACTTTAGCCTCATCATAGTGGATGGTAACATCGTTCTGATCTTTCAGTCTATCTCTATTAGCTTTCTCATTAACTATATCACTACTTTAAACTCCAATTTGTACAGGTAATCACTTCAAAGTAATGGAAGCGTTGGAGGAAATATCACAGAGCAGCTTTTTTATGGACATCATGCTAGACTAGGAGCCAGGGCTGGGTCAGGGTATTCGAAAAGTTAACCGATAAATATTGATATATATCCAGGTAGCTGGGAATGGACATCTGCCATTTTCTAAGTGGCGGACGAGACTACTAGAGGCTTAAAATGAACCTTCCTACGTGAATACCTATATCTGACAAAAATCGCATTTTTTGCGTTATCCGATAGACCTATAATTCAGGTTATTGACTTCTGTTGACGTAACAATAAATTAAAAAAATACGCGTTGCCCTACGTTCACGTGAAATGTATTTTCGTAAAAATATGTTATTCTATTTTTATTAAAATTATGATTAAATTAAATACTACTTGCAAGTGACATGCATATAAAATACATAGCTTAAAGAAAACTCATTTCCAGTGTACGTAGGATCATTCAGAGTTTTTATATTACTTGTATCATCAACAGCAGTGAGTACCCTAAATTTCCATACAAGAAAAATGTGATAATTTTTAGTGATAGAAATTTAACATAGGAAGGGCTATTTAAGGTCCTCTAATGGTCTCATTCACCACTTAGACAATGACACAGACGTCCAGTCCCAGATACCGGGATACACAGTACTAATTGGTTACCTACCTTTTCGACTACCCTGACTCCCCCATGGTTCAAAATCCAGAATGGCAATATCAATCAATTTTAAGTTTGTTTTGGCCATAAATTTTGAACATAGATATCGTTAAAACTGTGGCTGCTCAAACAATGTGATTTTGGCCAAAATTATCAATAATTATCGACAACTTTTGGAAAAACAAAAATAGAAAAACTTGAAGTCAATCTGACAAAGTTTAATCTATTTTAATATAAAATCGTTTCCTTTATGTTGTCCTAGGTATTACCAAATTATGGAACTTTGTAATAATCGAAGAAACTACTTTGGATTAAATTGGGACGTTTTTCTGAAACACCCTATATTTTTGTTTCATACTCTTCTCTACCACTTCCACTTTCAAGAAGCATCTTTCCAACGAGCAATATTTAAAAAAATAATCTACTCTAATTTTCTTTTAACAAATATGACGACAATGGTCACAGTATAATAAGATAAGATTCAGTTTTTGAAACTCTAGTGTTATTTGTTGTGTCTTGAAGTTTTTACAAAAACAAAAGGAAATTTCTTTAAAATATGATCTTCTTAAAACTAAATTGACAAAAATTAAGCAGATTTAGTGTTACATGATAATTATGTGTTCAAAAATATTCGATAGTGACTCCTTGAAGGAGTGTCTCTGTTCCGACTTACATAGTATAAATAATAAAACTGTCTTCAATTTCAATGTTTAGATGTTCAGCAAACTATGATACAATTATTGAAGTGACCCAAGTCAAGGCGAGCAATGAACAAAAACACTATTATTGTATGTGTAACTTGATCTAATATGTGATTCTCCATGTGTACAACTAACAAACAGTAAAGAAAACATTTAACGTATTGTTCCTGGAAAATAATATAAAACAAATATGACTATATTGTTAAATAAAATTGTTTTCAAAAACCATTAGACCAAATTCCATAGCAAAATGGAGCACATGTTGTATGTATCTAAATATACCTACAGATACGTAAACTCGCTGTAATTAAACTGTCTGTTGACAGCGGATTTTGAAGAACAGGTTAGCGTTTGCCGTTTAAGACACATCATACGGAACAATTATAAAGCTTGTTGTTCGCCCAGAAAATGTAACTAGAGTTTAGGCTGGTGTGTCTTCATACCTACACATACCTAACTGGCACCAGATAATTATAGATCGACAATTTTGTTGATTCGTTCAAGAATCAAAATATTTTCTTTTATGCTAAACGTCAACATTTTTGGCACAATCTCACAATACGATGTAACATTGTACCTCATTTATTGTAAGACATTGGTGGTCAGATTATAAGTTTTTTTTAAACGAATAAAAATATTTCCTAATATTCATTATGTTAATAGATTTCTTTTAGAATGAGATATATTTGAATTCGAAATTGAGGAATGAACTCATCATCTGAGTACGTCATTCGGTCCAACCCCTTCTTTATTTGGAAACATCTTGTCGATTCACAACCATTATATAGCATCATGTTTTGAAGACAATAAATGACGGAATGTGTTGACAAATATTTTATAATGTCAGCTTATTTTTCTTTGTTATATTAGGCAGATCAATAATATTTAATGATCGATATTATAAACAGCAGAAAAGACGGAAAACTGAGAAAAAATAAAAATCATTCAAGTGTTTATATGTAAATGTGCTTTTTAAAATTTTATAAAACAATTTTGAGAACGTTACCATTTGCACAACATTATAATAGATAGTTCTGATTGTTTTATTATAATTTGTGTATTTCTAAAATTTAGAAGTATTTGTTGCATAGTTTTCTATAAAGAATCTGAGGATTGATTGCAACGTAACCTTGACAATGTTAGTTGACTTTGTAGTCTCCAGTGATGGTGGCTTTATAGATCATGGACAGTTAAATTAATCAAACAGTTAAGGAGATCGAATTTCTCAAAGTGTGACTATTACTTATTTTTGCTGTCCTTTAACATCAAGTTCTTATCAAAAAACGGCACTGACAGTCTAGACATTAACTGATATCATAATGAAATTTAATATCTCAAATTTTGTAATAAAAATGTTAAATAAAACACGATTGAGGAAGCATTTTGAAGATTTTCATACAACTTGCTAATGTAGTTAATTAAGTAAACCAAGATTGCTGCATAAACCAAAATCACGAAAAACTGTTTCTATGAAATTTTCTTAATAAAATTATTCTAAGGATTACCATTATCACCTAAAAACAAACTAAATGATTTTTCACGGCTATTAAATAATAATTAGGTCTTTACATAAAAAACTCGCATTTAAAAAATACTTATTTAAAAAAAGAAATACATGATTTTATTGTTTAAATTGTGTTTATAGCCATATAAAGACATATGTATTTAGTTTTTTAAAGTGAATATACAATGGAAAACTAAAGAAACACTTGAAAATAAAACGCATGTTTTTATGGCAAGCCCGATAATATAAACTCATATATTACTCTAGCTTTTGATAATTCACTTTAGGTAATTAAAAATTCACTTAAAATTTGAGCTGCACATTTTTTTACATGTTTGATGTAAGTATTTGTAATGTACCATATTTGTAAGTTGTTAACATTTAGTTATTAGGTTGAATACATTTTAAATCACACTGAAAATATCTTACAAGTTGTCATTAAATTATTGCATATACTCTAAAAACAATGTATTGCTTATTAGTTATGTAGGTACCTATTTGTACCAAACTTGTACGTTTGATAAGCAGCCAGCTAACAAATAGAAACAATTAATTTTATCGCTAAAAGCACTCTCAATGTTTCCATTTGACGGTTGACTTTATCCAAAAATAATTGTTGTATGCAGTTTCATATCAGGATCATATTGAGTTGCTATACAAAGAAAGAACGAAAAAGGAATTATTTTGTTGAGGTATCCTAAGAATAGCTCACAAAGAGTAACGACGAACATATTTTAAGACTGTGCATGTTTTTTTTCTGAGAAATCTTATCAAAGTAAATGTTAGAACTATAAAAGAAAACAATGAAAATTGTATAAACTAGATATCATGTTATATATAAAATTAATAGGCTTAATTCACTTAAACATCTTTTTTTTATAAAATTTAATATAAAAAAAGTTTAAAATATAAATAATTATTTTATGCATCAAAATAATCTATTTGACATCAGATAATTCTGTGGTATGCTATTTCCTATACAATAGATAAAGATGAGGTTTAATTAACTCATTGTTTATTATTTAATATTTTATTTAACACCTTATAAGCTAGTTGAGTATGTTTTAAATGATTAAAATCAATAAAATGTGAATTTTTGAACTTGGGCACCGAATGCCTGTAATTTGCACAGACTCAAAATCGGATGAACTATATGAGTTCCTTTTTTAGGAAAATGTCTGTCTGCTAAACTCATAATTACCATTTCATACCGAATAAATGTAATAAATGTGACAATACCTCTAATTATAGAGTAATAAATATGATTTAAAATGATTATTCTGTGCCTCTAATGATAAACATCCATGTAATAATTCAGGAAAAAGTATTCAAGACCTAAAAAGTTATGACAATTTTTGTGTCCAATTTTGGCCATTATCTGAAAACCTTAGATAGAAAAAATTGTAGATTTTGTTTACTCTGATTTATTTTACATTTTCAAGGCAGAAAAAAACGATAGAACAATAAAGAAGTTAGATATAAACAAAATATATTTTTCATGATATTCTTAATTCCTTGAGGTAACAAGACATCATTATTTCTAAACCTGACAAAGGTAATGGTGTAGTTATTTTGATAAACTTAATAGTATTGTTTCTGATTCTTCAAAATTTGAAATCACTATTATTCCAAATGCTATTCTAAAGACTGAAAATTCTCTTAAGATTACATTAACAAATACATTAAACCTCATGTCTCAAAAATCCATCCAGTAGGCTCACAACCTGGTCTTCCCAAAATTCACAAAACTGGCTGTCCTCTTAGACCTGTTGTTAGATGGTTAATACATCCCAGTATAACTTAGCTCAATTCCTTAACAACAATATTGTTCTTTGTATCCCCAAATTTTTTAGGTTCCTTCTTCTTATGAATTTTTAAAGGATCTTTAAAAATGTCCAATCTCCTACAATAACAATTGGATGTTACCAGTTCATTCACCAACATCCCTTTAGATGAAACTATTGAACTGGCATCTTCTCTAGTTTATAATAGTATTCATGCCCCTAGCTTTAAAAAACACTTTGTTAAATTTTTAAAATTTGCCACTTAGGAGAATTTCTATTTAATTCTAAAATATATAGACAAACTGATGGTGTAGCCATGGGATCTCCCATAGGTCCTACATTAGCTAATCTTTTTCTTGCTGTTAATGAATCCTCATGTTGTTCATCCAAATTTCAATATTAATAGATTCCTTAATCACATGAACAATCAGCACAATTATATTAAATTTGCCCATGACAATTCCATTGCAATTTTATATATTAAAATTTCCAGAAAAAAAATTAATACCTGTGTTAATAGAAACCTTCTAACTCTGCTCAAGTTAAATTACTACCCATCGAAACTTTTCTATTCTTGTGTTTCCTATTTTCTCCACAAAAAGTTGTCCAATTATAGCTCTTTAAATAATAGGGCCAATAGGACTTATTTTTGTCTTCCTTACTTAGGTACTCATGCCAAAAATCTTATGGACATAGCTCGTGATATTTATTAGCTCTGTGTTTTTCTATTAATTATATGGTTTTATTTATGTATGTCTAACTTAGTTACTGTTACTAGAGTTTTTTTCTGCCTTGAAATGTAAAACGTGTTTTACGAAACAATTGTCGGCAAAAATACATATGTTCCATAAAGTTTTGGCCCTCCTTTTTATCTTGAAATTCTTTTTATGTAATATCCATCCTACTCCCGATTTTTTCATTATTTTATTTTTTTTATCAATATTTTTAGGATAATTTTATAATGCCACTTATTAAAATATAATGGACTTAAATGATTTTTGATTTGAAAATCTAGATATTATTTTGTTGCAAAAATATAAATTCTCAATATTTACTAGCTCTCCGTATGGGTCCAGGTCACAATATATGTAGTTAACAATCAACGTGGGTTAGAAGTATATTCTACCAAATATATTTGGCTTCAAAAATTTTTTGAAAATATTTAGCTCATAACTTTTAGAGTTATTTTATTATATTTTGGCAGTATATTTTCTTTAATGTGTAGTCACTGAAATTTTGAATTAGGTTGCTCTATATCTTTATTTCAAAAATAGCGACTGCTGTTCCTTTTTCTTGGAACACAATCCATTCTATTCCAACATAAACACAATTTCGTCAACAAAATTTAGTAGGGTGTTTTGATCAGCCAGATTTTTTTGAATTTCCTAATATAGAAGTTTATTTGAAGACATTTTGTTCAGGAAATTATCGTCACCTACTAAGAATCAATACCCATGCATCCTAAATTATATCCATCATTTCCATTCATTCTACTTTATAGTAATAATATTACACATTAGGATACAACAAGTGGTAGCTGTACATTATTACTAAAGATTATTATTATCTCATTTTCTTTCCCGAACAAAAAAACAGAAAATATATTGCTCCCCTCGGATTGAATATACCTAAATTATTTCTCGGTATCTACTCTAATGTAGTTCAAGAAGATGCAAGATTTTTTGCGGACCGACTGTGGATCACAGGCATAGTGTCCTAAAATAATTGCCAAACATAATCACGACCGAAATATCCCATTGCATCGTCGTCTTTTCCATCAACATCTGTGACATTCCCAGTTCGTATTGTCTACGAGTCTTGTATTGATAAACTTTATTTGTACAGAAGTAAAAAATCATCGAGTAAGTTTAGATTGACACTTCTAGTAGAAATAGATTTCGTTTTTTTGTTCATTAATTTGTAACTAAGTGTACAATATTATTTAGGTAATTAGGACTAATAAAATTAATTGTACTGCTGGTATAAATTCAAAACTACACATATGTCATAAAGACCACCCAAAATATGGCTAGCTCTCTATAAACAACTACTTAAAACAAATGGAATAAAATAAGGTTAGCTATCGCTTTAGACTGGTATGGTTTTAACTAAATATTACTAAGTAGGTATTTTAGTACAAAAGTTAAATGATTTTTTAAAAGATTTTGATTTTAGGTACCGTTGTCGGTGTTGAACAAAGAAAGAAAGAAGAAACAATTTTAGAAAAATGGCTAACTTTAAATATTCATAGTTCGAAATTTGCGTGAACCTAAAATTGCCAAGCGTGTATATAATATGTATTTTTAAGTGGTAGAAGTCTATTGGAATAATTAAAAGCAAACATTTTTAGAAACCTATGGATGTCTTTTATTGTGATATCATTTTGCCGAAATCCTTAATTAGTTGAAAAGAAGAAGACTTTCAACAAAACGTTTTAATTTGTTTTTAAAATGTACATACATACTGTGTATCAATCTATTTCCAACTTACTCCTCTTTAATTGCATTATTTAGTTTTAGTGCATCCTTAAATCTTGAGGGCAGATTTCATTGTTATGTCTTAAAAGTACTTTTTGAGTTAAATCACATAACACAGATATTTTATCGAATTTATGGATATTGGTGTCTTATAAGATTTTTCATTTTAGTTTTCACATTAATTTCACATTTAAAAACATGCGTGTTTTTTCTTCTCAAAACAATCATATAGTCTTCAGTAATTTTGATTGTTACCTGACCAATATTTTCAAGAGAGAAGACTGTTGAGAATATGAAGATGGCACGGCTTCAACGGATTGGAAGGCGTTCTCCAGGCCATAAAAATGGTAAAAATACAAACACTAAGAATAATCTTAAAAACGTCCATCTATATTTTCAAACACATTCCAGAGAGAGTACCCCGGTCAAACGCAAGATATCTATCTTTTGGACCCAATGGTCAAACGCTTAGCAGTTTAACCAATCACAGTGACAAGAGCTCTTAATGCTGTAACCCAGTATAAAATTGTGTTACATTGCCGATGGACGCACACAATGACCGTCATTTGACAACAACTCCACGATCCTTGGGCTAAGGCCAGCATTCTTAACTACTTTTCAGGCGGATGGAGGTGGGTTGTCTATTCCTGATCACCAAGTAACTTGAAAGTGTGCGTGCCACCATTAAATATCGAACAGGGTACATCCAGATCCGAAATCCAGTATGCTAACTACTCTTCTAAGTGTTGTCTCTCGTAACTTGATTGCTTCGCTGTCTCGGGATTTCGGGGTCTTTTTAAAATTAATACTAATAGCATTGAGTGGGTGTCTAGTCAGCACATTCTGCTGGACCAATATCAATATATTTTTCCAAAATCCCTATGTAGAAATTTGTTGAAATATTTAGACGATGGATGAATTTCCCTAGCATAAAAAATTTAAAAAATCAATTTTTAAAGCTTTGCTTATAAAATTCTTAAGGTGCAAAAATTTGTTCAAATACTGATTGTCAATAATAACTGATTACTACACATTACAAATTACAAGAGAAGAGCTAAACCGGGCCATCGAACAGACCAAGAACAACAAAACGGCGGGAGAAGACGAAATCCCCTACGAGTTCATCAAACACCTCGGAGAAAAAGCGAGAACCTTTTTACTCCACATTTACAACAGATGTTGGACGGGAGAAGGTATCCCCAACAAATGGAAGACAGCGATCATCAAACCTCTCCTCAAAGAAGGTAAAGACCCCAAAGAAAC
>JAUYWI010099328.1:0-11652 GCA_034780595.1 Parotoplana pacifica | reverse complement strand
TCTCGGACAAGGACCTATGACACTAACTCCCATATCGGAAACGGGCGGGCCCAATCAGGCCAACTGTATTAGTGGTAATGGCGACACTCCATCATTATCAACATTTCATTCCGGTGTTCCAGCGTCTTCAGGTGCTCATGGTGGTTATCAAAATCATTATATGAATGCCGTAAGTCCGTCGCACACTCCGCAGCGTTGTTCTCCTCTAATGACCGGTAGTTACAATAAACAGCAAAATCCTCATATCCACCAACTCAATCCAGCCGAGCTTGATATAATAATGCAAAATTCCTACACCAATGGGGACCCATGTGAGTTGTGTTGTTTCTTTAGTTTTACTTATATATACAAAATAGTTTTAGACGTTGTATTAGAATTATCAATTTACCAAAACAATTACCTTGTTATTCGTTTTGTGTTTTGTCATTGTGGCTATTTAAATTATGTTATTAGTTTTTATTTATTTATTTTGTATTTTTGGCATTCAAACTTATTTTCCATTATTTTAAATCCTAATTTATTAAAGCATAATTTGAAGTTATTTTAATATGTCACATGAACGTTTAGTTTTGTCCTTTATTATTTATTTGACCATTTATGGTCTAAGTGAACACTTTTTCCCGTCTATGGTCTTTTTTATTTGACATTATGCCATCACTTATTGAGGTGCTTTTAAATGAAATACAAAAGAACATCGAGAAGACTAAACTTAGGCGCAAATTGTAGAAAACCCTTCAAATGGTGCACAGCGATAAATGGCCCACATTTTGCACAAATCCAGGAAAACCAAAATATTTCTTTTCGGTCACTTAGGACATAAAATCGCAGCAAAAGTATTTTTCTGATTATTGTATGGAGTTCGCGCGGCGGCTACCCCACCAAATTTGACTAAGGCGCATCTATTAAAAGATGAAAAGAGGTGCAGTAGAACATCCTCTACGAAGCATTTAAAGTTGACACTTTGATTATCGCAATTGGATGTGTTGCCATATTCTCCAAACGAATCTACAGATTTGTATTAGTTTCATAACCCAAATTAACTATATAGTAATATCAAAAGCAGTGTGCATCGATTTTAGTTGGGTAGTCCAAGTTTTCCAAAAGGTCGTTTTTTTTGGTTAGGTAACTAAGGCCAGCCACATTTTTTCGGAGGTATAAGGGGGCGAAGCCCCCACCGAGAACAAATACAATTTTGACTTGGGTGCTAGGGACATCAGAGAACAATATTTATAAAAAATAATGTAGAAAGCACAGCCGGTACGAGCCGTTCATAAGTAAAAAAAAACAAAGACACAAAATTTCATTTTTCTAAAACATTTGACGGGGATGTGGGGGACAGAGCCCTCATCCTCACCGGCAGCATACGATTTGGACAAGGGTGCTAGAAATATCCCCCAAAAAATTGGTGTGCAGAAGAATTGCCTCTATGAACTAATAAAAGTCGAAAAACGGAGTTATAAAATTCGATCTTTTTAATATTGAAGTTTTTGGACAACCTACAGCTTCTGAAACAACCGATGTTGGACATGGGTGATTAGGACGAGCCTACACTTTAACGTGGATGTGGAGGCCTATGGGCCAGTATCCAATTGGATATTAAGGACATTATTTTTTTTTATAAGTGGTACCTACCAAATTAGTATAAGTGATTTAAATTAACCCACCAGTATCTGAAAAATCGTATTACAGAGCTAACTTACATTTTAAGCGGGTATAGAGCCGTAACGCGCAATACCCAAATTGGACATGGGTACTCTAAAGATCAAGAAGCCCATATTTGCAACTATGGTCAAATGAATCCGTTTTTACAGTGTAGGTATAACAACCACCCGTCTAGTTCCAAATAATATGCTAGTTAACTAAATCTGTGTGTATTGTTGTCTTTGTAGCATTTTTCCACGACCCTAATCGTGTGGCTTACTTGAATTCTTTTGGCTCAGACAATGGTCAAAGAATTTCTTATGCTGAAGAAGTTCGTAGAGCTCAATTCAGTGGAAGTAATACTCCGATCAATCAGGTAGGTTACTATCTAGGTATTGCTCGACTCCCAAAGCTGAAATATGTTAGAATATTGTACATTGGTACATAATTGTTCACTTATTAGTAGTTTTGCTTCTTATTTAACTGCCTAGCATTCATTTTATTGAAATTTAAAACTTACTGACTTTTTAAATAAAAAAATAAATCTTAGATATTTGTAAATACTCGTACTTCTTGTTTACCTACCTACTTCATTTCTTTGAATACCTAATTTAGTTTCCTTCGTAATTTTCCTTTATCATCTGCTCATGAACACCAATATCAGCGTCAAAACCCGGTGAATGTGAGGCATTGGCTAGTATGACCTGACCTTTCGGACTCGCCAGGTTGCACCAGAGCAATCAATGTACATAGTCCACCAGAGGTTCAATAGCTTTTTAGGTCGATTTTTCTGGCGATGTACGTAATGCTCAATATGCATCGATAGTCAGTCGTTGTCTATTTTGTCCCGATCAATGTATAGAAAGTCTGTATAGTTATCTTTTCAGTTTTACTGCTAGAGAAGCATGAATTACACTGGCATTTTGTTTTTATTTCATTAGGTATTCAGAAAAAGTTTTGATTTTTAGTTAGAAGGACACTTTCAAAGATTATTTTAAAATATATATACCATATTATTCGATTATTTGATTACTTATGTAATTAAAAATAAAATGGTGATGTTTATGGACTAATTTTAATCCGAAACCTTTGAAGTGGTCCTTTAGATTAAGTGTAGTATAGGTAAATTTTATGTTTGAAACAAAATGTGAATAGAATTGTAGGTAGTACGTAGTAAAGCTCTGTGGTAAAGCTTGTAACACACATATGTCTTACTTTGATAACAAATATAGTTTAATTATTTTACGTTGATTAATTAAAAAGTTAATTGAACAATATAGCATTTGGCCAATTATTAAAATGTAGTTTATACTTATATCGATTTATCCAGGTATAACGAAATTCAAAAGATCTTAAAAGCAACTTGCCAGTTACCCAAGATAATTCCCACAAGATTGTTAGTTAGAATGTTAAGATATTTGATTTATGCACAAGTTATTTACACAAACACAAATAACAAATTGTAATCGTGGTATTTTAAAACATGAACAATAAAAGTGTATATTTTTTTGGTTTATGATTCAGAAATCGTTGGGCATCAGCTACCTACTCATATATCTACTGACATATTCTTATAGACCACTTTCTAGAAATTACTTTTAAAACATAATTTTACTAATTATAGATAATTTAGGTATTGTAAGATGGGATAACATGAGTTATTTCGAGTAAATGTTAATTCTAATTCAAAAGATAGTTTTACAAGATTGAAAAATACGAAGTTTTTTAATATATTGACCTGTTTTGAGCTATTCCATTTTACTTTATCTAATTACGTACGCTTTTACTATTTTGTGCGTCTATTGGCATGTAATATGTTTCATATAGCTTACAAATTAAAAGATTTTTTTAGTTGTAGAAGATGCACATATTTAATCAATGCTTTAGATTCTCCCTCTCAGATACCTTGTGGGGAGAATGCAATAGAAACAAATTAATTTGATATAACATCATTCAGTATCTTTGCTACCAATGCACATAAAAGAAACCAACCAAGCCATTATTTTTTTACAATGTGCAAATTATATGTTTTAGGTATTTTTATTCAATAGGTTGCATGTAGTTCATAGTAATAACACATTTTCTTCCAGCAATTACTAAATGAAAGTATGTCGAGTGGTATCAAAATGTATTTTTTCAGTAAGAGTACAATGAAATCGTGTTTTCAAAAATCCATCTTGTGTTCTTTAAGTAGGCAGGCTCAAAAACTATTTGATTCCTAGGGTACTATTTTTTCTAAATCGGCAATCCTTTCAGGTTTAATCAATTACGTTTTTTAAACTAGCCATATTTTAACAAAATCAAAATGATTTACATGTGTACCATTATAATACCTAGTAGGTATACACAACTATTTCATGTGGTTATCTCATATTTTTGTTGCTTTTAATCTAACTAATGCAATTTTGTTTTTACCTTTTTTAATTAAGTTTTCGTATCCCGTCAATTCTCTGCCTCGCGGATTTTCTGCTTTACCCCACTTGACGCAGCAGCATATTTTGAATGCACAGGCTGGACGCAATCTTAGTCACCTTGGCAACCATTCGGGCCACGTTTCTCCGCTTCCAGCTGAGCTGTTTGTTGCTGCCCTGCACAACCACTCGGCATCCAGCAGTCTTCAGCGTCAGCACCACCATGGAGGCCCTCCTCGTCCGCCCGAGCGCAGTGTCAGTCGGGCGTCCACTGAGCAAGCAGTCCCAGACCAAATTATCCCTCCGCAACAAGACTTCTCACCGACGCTTGTAGCACAAAACCAACATAATATGGGTCACCACCAGCAGCAGCAAAAACACTTTCCTAACTTGGATGCTGGAAACAATCTTTACCACAATGTTCCCGCCTCTCAATCTAAAGGGGACGAATCAAAACTTAAAAATCCCATTGTGACTTACCGAGCCCTGAGTTCACAGAAGGAAGTTAGAGACCAGAACGATTTGGCTCAGAATATGAAAGCTGATCACATTCAGAAACAGCAGGCACACCAAAACGGTCAGACAACACAAAATGGTCTGGATGCCAGTTCAGCCGAGGATGCTATGAATGCCAGTGATATGGGAGCAAAATTGATGGCCCAAGAAGGTTGCATGGTGTAAATTGTCAAATCACTACTTACCTATGTATTTTAGGCAACTCTAACGAATTAATCAAATAAACAACATTTTAATTACCTTAGTGATCATTAATTAAACGTATAGTGATGCAATAGTGAGCAAATTTGAACAAAACTATTATTTGTACAAAAGTATCTAACTTGTAAAATAGTAAATGACAACATTGCGGAGTGTCCAGACTTTACCTAATCTTTGCAAATAGGTAGGTAGACATACTTATGTACATAATATTGGCATTATTATGTATTGTGATAATATAAACATATATTATAGAATGAAAATGTATATTAGATTTTTTATTTTAAAAAGTGTACCGATCTTAGTGACTACAAAGTTTGCTTTTATGATTTTCTGATGCATGATATAATCTTTCATATACCTAATTGTACACAATTGATCTTTTGTAAATAATTTAATATCCTGTGCTGAAACTGTACACAGCACAGAGTAGTCCTTGGTGCTCGATAAAAATTGCATAGTGGTATCAAATCTTCCAAAAATATTACTAATGTCTATTTTACATATATGTACATATTACTATTATTATTAATATTACTACTATGTTATTATTATTATTACTATTAAGTATAAAATGACTTACATAATAACATAATATATGCAAAACAATTTAGTATTATTTATATACCTATTTAATAAGTTCATTATAATTTTAGCGAAATAGGTATTGTTAGTTTTACTATATAAACTTTTATTATTGGATCAAACAATATTTCTCTAATACTACACTTACTGTAGAACCTTATTTCTAAATATTTAGCAAAACCATACAGATTGAAAAGATAGCTACAGATATGTATAATATCTACAAATCACTTTTTTTCCTAAATATCACCAAAATAGTGTCACTATACATCTTATATTTTACATGATATATTTTTAACGAATAGGTACCATAGGTAACATAATTCTAAAACTATCACCAACATGAACAGCTATTCAGGCGTCTTATATACACTCAAATTGAACATTTTTCACATTTCCCCGCCCCCTGTCACATACAAAATAAATAATAACTTTATATATTGTAAATTATTTTGACATAAACATCTGACAATATAGTGTATGTATCAACCAAAACGTTCATTATTAAATATAACTGTGCATTAAATAGGATCTGTATAATTTTATTATTTTAGATAATATGTACACAATAATTTAAACCTACTTTGTAAATTTTGCTCATCAATTACATTGTATTGCATGAACTTAAACGTAACTCATTGCCTAATAAAACGACCATTTTTAATATAAAACAGTTTATTTTGTTATTCATTAGAAAAACTAACCACTCCAAAGAAAATAATGAGTGAATTGAGATGAAATTTGGACCTAAGGACTGATTGATGGCCTCGAAAGAACAATATTTTAAAAGCAGTTCAAAGATATCATTTGGACTTGTTTCAGCAAATAATGAAACCTCTCTGTCCTTCTTGAAATGCGAAATAAACTGCTGACAGCCTTTAGAGCAAAGATTGGACAGATAGAGGACTCTTCTCCTTTTAATTTGCTGAAATAAGAGTACAAATATATCTTTGAACTGTTCTCAAAGGATAGTGTTCTTTCAATGCCATCAAGGTGCAACCTAAGAGCCAAATAATGTTGATTTAAAAAAATAGAATTATGATAAAGATGAACATTATTCTTTGCAACCATGGAAATTTTCATAAAGTTAGATTTACCAAAAAAATTATAACAATCCTATTTAAATAGCAAAAAATGTGAGATTTATTTGTCTAATAAAATATGAGTAATTGGAATTTCTTTATATTCGTCGTTGTCCATTCGATCTTATGTTATTAACCGTTCTTTTGTGTTAATTTTGGAATTAAGTAAGTTGGCTTTGGGGTAGTTCTGTATCCCATTAGGATTTTATACTTCCCGTGGATAGATCGGGCTGAAATTTGGTACACAGACAGGTATCTTGGACAAATTCATCAACAGATTGTTTTTCGAAATAGTTGCCAATGATGTCATTAGATCGATTGATTTCAAATTTGGTGTGTACAGAGTGAGTCAGAAGTCTTTAAATGACAATCTGAGAAATAGAGAGGATCCCAGGAAATAAGGATATTGGAGAAGGTCCTAGCGATATTCAGGGATTGTTCGAGGTTCCTAGGACCCAACCCAATTCCCAGATATTCCGAATCTTCTCCAATCCCCAGATATCCTTAGGATCGTCCCCTAATCTTCAGATATAGTTTAAAGACTTCTGACTCATTCTGTCGATTCACAGGAAATACAAAAACAGTTGCATAAATAGTTTTTGAAGAATATTGATTATCAATAAAATTTTTTACATTTTCCTATAAAAACTCAAGTTTGCATTATTGAACCATAATTTCTGAAGTATACTTTTTTTGCTGTCCATTTCAACTTTCAAAATGTTTTTCTTTGCTGAGTAACTGGTCTGATTCGTTTTTATTTTGTCTGTGCAGCAAATTATAACAAAAATGTAGTTTTTAAGATGCCATAAAACTCGTGAAGAAAAAAAATCTAATTGAATAGGCTCACATTTTAAATATAGTAAAGTCTTGGATTTTAATAATTATGTATATATGTTGTAAAATACCTAAATAAAATGATTTTAATACACTCTGGATACAAACAAAAACAGACCCAAATAAAGAAACATACTTTTTAATCTTGGTCGACACGTTAAAATTAAGTCTAATTTCTGAGGATAATAGAAAGAAAAAAAATATCAATCGTACAAATTTTGATGGTTGGCTCTAATGACATCATCGGCCCTTAGTTTAGTTCCGTTTTTGATTTTGTTTTTAAAATATTTTTGCGTGGTGCGTACATTAACCCCCCTCTCATCGGTAATGGGGGGTAATACTGCCCCCCAGCAAATATTGGAACTTTGTTCCAGAATGCATCAACCGATTTGGATGAAATTTGGAACCAAATTATGTAGAACCTTTGGTATAAAAATGTTTAGGTCACCTGACTCCTCTCTAAAAAATGAAGTATGACCTAATTTAAACAAAATGTACTTTTTTTACATAAAAATCAATTGTAGTGTCAAATAATGATAAAATTGGATAAAATCTGAGTATTTATGGGTTTTTGAAAATATTTATTTTTGTGCCCAGGGTTCACTTTTTTCTTTTTGTTTATTTTTAGAATAAAAAATTCCAATGGATAACTTTTTCTCAGAATTAACTCAATTGTGCCTCATTACATATTACTTTTTATTTGATAAAATTTTAAAAAGAACTAACCAGCCAAAAGAAAGTTATGATGGTTTACGTGCATATATGAAATTCCTATGTATTTAGATAGGAAAAAGTGAAATGCATAGATGGAGTCTTTGAAAGGTGTGTGCATGAATTTTTTTTAAATATCCTAGTTGATTTTCTCAAAAGTCAAGGTTACTGATATTGATATTTCGGCAAATGAATCCGTTTTATCTTGACGAAATCTCCTTTTTATTATTCCCCACGGTGCGTTGTCGCATGAGGTGAGATCCGGGCTTCTTGGAGGCCATGATGTTGGTCCAAATTTGCCCACCCATCTGCCTGAAAGTACACATTCAACATATTTTGAGTGCTTACAGCCGTATGACAAGGTGCCCCATCTTGCTTAAAATGGCATGAGTAAAGTAGACCTCGTCGTTGCAGCTCAGGAATAAATTCATCCGTTAAAAGTTGTTGGTAGCGATCAACATCTTCTGAACCTTCGATGAAAAAAGGACCAATTAAACCACTTTCGGACATAGCTGCCCAGATCTTTAACTGGGGTTGAAACTGTTGAACTTGCTCCCAAAACTGAGGATTCTCGTTCGACCACATTATCAAGTTGTGTGGCTTTTTTGTGTTAGATACACAGAACATTCGTCTGAAAACATTAATTTACTGCTTAGCCTTGCATTGTCATATTATTGTAAGATAAGTTCACAACAATGGACATAATTGGCATGATCCTGGGGTGTCAAATACTGAACTTTAACCGGCTTATATGGTTTCAGATTCAAATCTTTCTAGAGGACACTTTGTGCAGTTGATCTGGGTATGTTTAGCTCGTCTAATAATCTTGGAGTTGACTTTGTAGGGGACAGAGTAATGACTTCATTTACTTCGTCAATGTAATCTCCTCTTTCATTAGGTCTACCACTTCGGTGTCTATCAAAGACGTTACCGGTTTGAAACAATTTCTCACTCTACTCCTTAATGACACAACCATCTAGTGGTTCCACATCGAATCTTTCTCTTAACTTTTGCTTTATTGACATTATTGCATTACAAGAATGATCAGACAATATTCGGTATTCGATTGTGTATTTTCTAATACCAGAACTGTTCTGCATCTTATATTATTAAGCGTATTATAATAATTCACTTCAATTGCTAATATCAGCATTTAAAATTTAAATTTAAGCTGATATCATTGTCTGACATATACAACACATACAATATAGCAACATAGATATGATTAATTCCATAAACTAAAACAAATCAATACTCACAACTATGAATTCTATTGAAACACTTCTGGGCCACACTGTATTGCTAAAAAAAACTAAGTATTTTGAATGGAATTATGTACATACATTAAATTTAGTATGTCTATTCCATATCTGATATATTATAATTGTGCCAAGTAAAAAACATCATAGTTTTAACCATAGTCAGAAATTGAGGTTCACTAATTTGAGAACCGGACCCAACTTTTGACACATTAAAAATAATATTTTCTGAAATTTAATTCAAGTGACCAAAATGATTCCAAACCCACTAGAAACTAATATTATACCATTTAGAGCAATTTAACTGTTATAAAACCAGCAACCATAAAATTAGGTATCCAACTTTGTAATACATTGTTTCTAATGTTTTTCTAATTTCAAATCTCAAATTCTAGTATGATAGAATGTTTTGTTTGTTTTTAGAGTCATTTATCGATTTTTTTCCCCTCAAAAAATTGATAATCAATAATATCTGTATTTATGAGTACCCTAGAGCTCATCGGACAAACTTTAACTTTTGATCTGATGACGTCATAGGTCCCTTGCTCGCAATCGATTTTTTTCTAAAAATAATAGTTCATCGAAAAAACATTCCCTGGGACCTCCATGCCAAATTTCATCTCAATCCATGCATGCGAAGTATGATATTTTAAAGGGGATAGTACCAGCATCCGGCATATAAACAAGCATTACCGACGTGGGGTTAAGTAGTGAAACTACCAAGAAAGAGTAAACAGAGCATATGTGAGGAACACCATATAATCGATAGGTACATAAATAATTACACTAATTATGGATTATTACTATTGTATGCAGGCACATAGCAATGTGTGCTCGCCCTTGAAAATGAAACATGGAACTTCACACCGCCAAATCATTGTTGCTGTGTTTTGGGATTGTCTTGCATTATTCTTGTAAATTTTCTTCAAAAAAAGGAAAAACAAATTAGTAGAATATTAAAAGAATCTCTTCATCAGATATCCTAAAACACAGTAACCATGAATTGGCGATGATGTGAAGTACTCTTCATTGTCAGAGGACGAGCATCTCCTAACGTTGCAGGATCCATAGATATGCAATTTTTTGTCTTAAATTTTTTATGTTGTCTATTTTTCCTGGTTAGTTTCACTACTTAATGAAAGAACCACGGTATCTAATACCAATTTCAGCTCAATCCATTAAAAAACATGATTTTCTAGAAGGGGGGTTGATAAAAGTTTATGTAGGTTGTATTTTCCATCAATAAGAGCTCTTGATCTGCCTCGAAGCCTCTAACAACTATCTGAAATTTTACAATTAAAATAACTATATACATAATATGTAGAGATTTATTTGTTTTCGGCACTCACTTTGAAGCAACGTAGATTAAAGGTCAAGTGTCTCAGAATTAGTCTAAAATTGTAAAAATGCTAGCTTCTTTTGTAGATAAACTATTGTTGCATATTTCAAAAAAATAAATCAAAACTTTTATATACAATTAAAAGAGATGAACAAATGCCACAAGCTGAAAAGAGAGTAATAATACATTAGCGATCCAATAGGTATTACGTTGATAGTCACCATTAAGGACTACTTGGGTTGGTCTAATAGAATATTTATCTAAAAAGGTATCTGTATCTAACTCTTATCTAAGTTAACTGCAATTCACAGTTAGCACTACTAAGCCGGCATATGTATATTATATAATAAACAGGGCTAGTAAATTAGTTGAAAATGGACCAATCCCCAAAAGAGCCAAATCGTTTTTTTTTCGCTGCTTCTTAGCCATGAAATGACAAGGGAAAACTGTCAATTCCAAGGATCTGAAGGCCAGATCTTTAATTTGTAAAACAGAAATACAGGGAGATACAAAAGGGTGGGATAACAAACAGAGGTGGGAATACTGCCTCTGATAAAAACATTGAACAATGTGCTGTAAGAGCGCACCCAATAAATGTTCTAGTTTGGTAAATTATGGTAAAAGTGTCTGATAGGTCTATACTACTCATAATAACTACTTCTGACAGACTTTTGGTCAGCCGCGACTCACCGAGAAAATGCAAACTTAGGTGAAAAGGTTGCCTTTTTAGGCGTTTCGTGGGAGTCGAGGCTGTCCAGGAAATCTGGTTTAATTACAAAATAATGTTCACAGGTTTTATGACTCGAGCTTAACCCTTGGTCGGTAACGTTATTTTACATATCTACATGGACGGTAACTGAAGAATAGCCCACTAAAATGCATTATGCCTTCCGTGGTTGGAATGAGCTGAAATTTGGTACATATTAGTACCCACCTTAGAATATTTTAGGGTAAACTTTCTTCCTTAGAAAAACTTCGATATATTGTGACGAATGAGGTGTCCTAAAAAAACAGCGTTTTCTTATTTTTAAACAAATATAAATATATTTTATACAATGTACAAATTTCAAAGT
>JAUYWI010099317.1:0-11652 GCA_034780595.1 Parotoplana pacifica | reverse complement strand
TCGAGTTTACTAAATTTGTGCTATATTTTTCTAAGTTTATTTTTAGGTAATACTTCTTAATGATTATTAAAGAAAAATAATTTCTGCAGGTGTTACTGTTTCTTTTTTCCAGCACTGTATATGTTCTCAATTTAAAACTCAATAATTCTATTTTAAAACTGTAAATTGCAGTTTAGGCATACTCCATCCTATAGGTATTTGTCCTATTTGAATGTCAGATGATACATACAATTGACTGAAATTATAAAACATGACCCAGTTGTTTCTTGTGGCCAATTTCAATGTGATATATTTATTCAGGTTTTGGAGACATGAAGATTTATCAGTCGGTCAACGAAAAATACAAAAATCAAGCATTTTCGAAACCCAATACTAAGGTTTGGAAATTCTTGATGGTATCAGGGCAAAAACATGTTCTTATCTAAAAGTAATTTTGACAAAGAACTAATCTGCAGTTTTTCCCATGATTTTTTTAGTTCCTTTATGTTTTAAATAATGCTATTTTCTAAATGTTATACTTTCTATTAGAAAAGGTAGTGGTTATTCTTCTTAAATTTATTATGTTCTTGTTTGCTGACATAAATTTCTTTTACCGTACACTACCACATATACAATAAATAATAGGATTTTTTATATTTATCTATCAGAAATCATTACAAAATATAATTTGTTTTTAATCTACAAAACAAGAAATTAAATTGGAATCATAACGGAATGATTTATTTGTCCAACTTATCAAGAAGTAATTGATTTTTACCATCATAGTTATAGAAACATACCTAAACAGCAGCCACTACGTTAAGATGAAGTAAATTAACTTCTTGTAATAAATTATATTAGAGGTTTATTATATTAACTAGATAGCCTGAATGCTGGTGTAATTTTTAATCTATTAAATACGATTAGTACATTATGATGCAAATATTTTCAATTATAGTTTCTGGCTTATTTGTTTCATTAAAAAGCTGTCTATTTATTATCGTACAAATTTCATCCCTTTATGGGAACAGTTGTTCTTAGGCTAATTCCATATTACATGTTTAGATTTATAAAATTTGCAGCTGATGAAACTTGTGTTTAACAAATGTCAATTTAAGGGTCCAAATATTATTTTAGTCACCCACATTTATATGCAGATGTAATTTTACTGGATTATAAGCAACCTTCTGTGAATCAGTCTAACATTTAATGTATAAATAATGTACTTCAGTCAGTTTTTATTTAGATATTACATAAATCCAAAAAGTCATTTTGATTTCCTTTCTAAAATGTTATTGTTATCTATCTTTGACTTGTGTCTACTTTTATTCCTCTAATATTTTTTCAATTCGTTGTTTATTTAGTATATTTTTTTTACTTGTTTCGGCTTTTGAAAAATCATTAATTTGTTTCATGTGGCAGTTAAAAAATAAAATCTATTTACGCAGCATGAATTTTAAGACTGACAGTATTGACATGCGTCACAGTAAAATGGAACGATTCTATTAAAAAGCAAAAATAATGTTTCACATAACCTGACAGCTTCTATCGAATTAGCTCTAGAATTGATTTCTCTGTGTGCAATATATGTAGAATACGTATTCTTGTATAGTTATGTCTTAAACTGATTCTATGAGGCTCTTTTTTGTGTCAGCGGCGGCAGTATATATTAGCCCAATCTTGCATTGAAATATTTGATTTTGGTATAATGTAAAGTGTTTAAAAATGGCAAACAAATTTATAGAGTCGTAGTGACAGAAATTATTTACAAGCAACATCTTGGAATTTTTCTTGTGAATGAATGATATCGTACTTAATGTATATTATAGGTACCAGAAATATTGTGTCCTAAACCTATGTATAAGTTAAAAACAAATTTACTTTCTAAAATTTATAGGCGCAGCCTGATAAATGCAATCTATTCTTTTTGACATTATTTGAAATAAATTATGTTCCTATATTTCTTTTTACATCCATGCATTTGAATAAATTTCTTAAAGTGCTTTTTAGTCATTTAATAAATTATCAATAAGTTTAGAATTAGGATATCTGTACTGAATAGTAATTACTTTATACGTACACACATGATCAACGCTTAAAATGATAATATCTGATTTGGGGTTTTAAAAAAGTTTACAGTAAATAATGTACCGAATTTAAAAATTTATAATTTTCTTTAAAAATCAAGTCAATGTGATAAACATTCTTCGAAAATTATGAATTTTTTTAGGTCTTTATGAGAAAAAACAGTCATTATCTATGGTATGAGTATTAAAACTAAACAGGTATGAAATATCAATGTTCGTATATATGTAAATACTATTCCATTTTTAGATTTTGATAAATCATATCAATTGATAATTATTTAGGGTACATTTAAAAAACTCAACAATATTTGTAAACATCACAATATACGTATCAAATCAATAGTTATGATGTTCGTACTTGTATTATTGGTGTCATAGGACAATTGAACCCCCGCCAGTACCAGTAGGTATACCCCGGTGTCCAAAATGTTTATAGGCAACTGGACTCCCGGTCGAAACTGGCTAGATTACAGTGGACTCCAAAATAATTTGACTAAAACAAGAAGTAATTATTTTTTTATCTTTTTCGTTAAATTCTTACGTTTGGTTTTAGGCAATTATACAATTGGAAATTAAATTTTTAGGAATGTCATTGGTTAACCCAATGTTTGTTGAAATAAGGCTATATATTTATGGTTTATAATATATTCACTGATGAGTAGAGCTGTCTGACATCATGTAAGCTATCAACCGTGTGTCTGCAATAACAGGGAGCAAGCAACACACGAAAAAAACGATTGATTGCAGATTTTAGAGCATGTGCAGAGAGTTTTTTTTAGATCCGATTTGTCTAGTTATTTTTTGGACTGGAGATACTTTTGGTGGGGTTTCGAAACTTGTTGTATTTAAAATAGCTTGCTTTTTGACAGTTGGGTAATTTAAATAGGTACATCTGGTTTATAATTAATTTTTGAAATTTATGTAATCATAACTCGATCCAATTGTATGCTAGTTTGATCCTAATTATTTATAATAGGTGGGTATGTATACCTACTACCTGTTTATTTTTGTATAATAGGCATCCATATATGAGTAACTAGCTGATTATATCATAATTGCAATCCTAATAAACGACATGTCAGTCTGTTATATCGACATGGCATGTATGTAGATGGGAATAAAAGATACATACTGCTGCATGTCGATTATATATTCCTACATCCTAAGACTAATTGTCTCTGATTTTCTGTACATGCACCTATTTTTATGTAATCTAATGAATGCAATGTAAACAATGTCTTCCCCTTCTGTTGATAAAAAAATAATGCGTTGTAATGGATTATTTCAATCAAGTTTGTCCATTTAGCTAATCCGGATAAGCAAAATTAATAATTGATGCATGTTGATTAGTATGAATTGATTATAATTTGGAAGATAATTACGCCGCTAATTAAACTGATTACATTGTTGTTGTTGAGTGGACAATGGAAACATACTTATCACACTCATCTTTCCGATATTTTGAAGAAAATCCTCAGACATTCGGATATTTATTTTACAGAAATATTTTTTCCTTTTTAAAAAAATGAGACACCTCCTATGTGACATATACCTACTTAGAAATTCATTTATCATTGTTGATTTACCAATATTTTGAGGGCATCTCCGCCTTCAAAATTCAACATGGTTAGGTATACGTTTAAGTTTTCTTTAAATTTTCAATTTTGTTACAAAAAGCTTCAATTTTGAGGAGTTAATAGAAATAAATTGTATCTCTAATTAAATACCTCTACAATCATGTCAAATTTATGACATCTTGTTGTCTTGATGTTATTGATCCCGATTCTGAAATAAGTAAGTGAAAAAGATAAAATGATTTTAATGCAAAAACGCTCTTTCACAAAACATTCTGTCTGATATAGGTAATTAAAAGTGAATTGAAAAATCTGTAAAATGGTTAAATTGAAGTCAATAGGACAAAGTTTAATTTTTAGATCTAAAAGAAATAATCGATTTATTCCAATTTTAATTTGGTGAATTTTTCCGATGTACCAAATCTGAATCGGTGCATAGATAGGAAGTGCATAATTATAATTTTTAACATCGAGGATATTGGGAAAAAATATAAAAGTTATATCAATTGGAGTTTGAAATGTTTATAGGTTATCGGTTAATTATATGATTTTAAATTAAGTACCAATGTGTATTATTTCAATTTAATTAAGTAATATATGACATACGAATATAACCTTTTACTGATGGTCGACTAGAAGGAAAAGAAATTTATGGAAACATTAAATCAAATAATTATCTCAGCAACTAATTAAATATTAATATGTGTAATATTTTATCTTATGCAATATTATACATAGGCCTACATATTTATTACAGATTTACTATTTTACTCAAATAAGGATGTTCTATTTATACATAAGTACATCATAGAATATATTTTGTTTAAAAATCTACATAGTTAGAAATGTCTTATTATTAGCCCAATAAACTATTTACAACCTGATTAAGTTATCCTTAATGAGATATTATGGTGTATGTGTAATACTAAATCATCAACTCCATCAGCCGCTGGTCAAGGTATAACATAGCCGAGTTCAACAGCACAACACCCAATTATCCCGGCTAATTACTGGCGGTAAGCCTTCTTTCTACATAAACAACCTTAGAAAGGACAAGTTAAAAAACAGTTTCTTTCAAAAATACTAAATTAGATCTGGCATGTTATAGGTAGGAGGTTTACACATTATATTTATGTGCTTCTAATTGCAGATATATAGTGTACATTTTTATAGTGGTTGGTATTTGAAATTATTTTTTTAGAAATTTAGGTCCCAAAATTTAAGAGCAATGCTCAATCAATATTGTAATCCTTGTAGAAAAATTTCAAGCCAATTTATGGTACGGTATCAAAAGCTTTATTCAATGCAATAAAATTATTATTTAGAATTGTTATTTAGATATGATTTTACAACTATAAGAGAACAACATATAATTTATAAAGTTAAGTTTAAAATAGTTTATGAGGTTGATGTAAAAATAAATTTGTTGTCTATTTTTAAATGCGTGCCCCTGTTTCTGGAGTTTTGAATGGAATGGCGGGAGAACATCTATTTTTCATGCTTTATCTTTTTTATCTTCCACTGTAACTGGGTTGTTGTTAGAGTACAGTATTTCCTTGCTAGAGTACATATTTCTCACTCACTTTGCTTAACGAAGACCTTAAGTCTGGCCCAAAGATTCTGATTAGAATACCTAGATGGAGTGCGTACTAGTAAACTGGGAAATAACCCATTTTTATCAATTGACGTTGTCTATGTAGAGATAGGAGAAATGTGTTAAAAAGACGCATTACCTGTCTATTTAAATATCAATTTTATCATATAATAATAGAATATACTAATAGAATTCTTTATGCAGATTTTATACAAATAAATATTTTTCAGGATTTTTTAAAAAATAACTGAAATTTAGACAAAAACTACTTTGAGAACCAAAATTTCCCCATTACTTTAATGTTAAAAAATATTTTTTTGCTAACCACATTCCACCCGCACACCTGATTGAACAATATTCCCACAAAACGCACTGTAAACCTAATCGAGTGCAGACAGGAGACATGATTTCAAGTGTAGAAAGAAAGAGGTTAAATTACAGTGCAATTAGAATTTTTGTCTGACGCACGGAAGACTTTAGGTATTCTAATCAAAATCTTTATTCTGGCCCGATCTCAGTATTTGTGAAGCCCCTCCAACCAATTCAAGAACGATAACAGTCATATAATGTCTACCAATGTCTTCAGTATCTTAAGGCTGCAAATTAGACTTGCATTATACCGATTGGTACGTTGATGTATGTATCGAATTTCAGCTTACTAATGATGACTAAGATTTGGAAGAGCTGAGAAATAAGCATACAACTGAAAGTCAGGCTTCTGTGAGCGACTTCCTTTGCAATTGCTGCATATGGCTGTGAGTGATGGCCAATGACTAAGAATGATCAGAAACGGGTTGATGCGTTTAAAATGTGGTCTTATCGACGGCTGTTACGTGTATCATGGATTGAGAGGAGAACAAATCAATGGGTTTTGGAGAACAACGGGACTGAGATGATGTGCTTAGAAGATCTGTGGTAGTCAGAAAGATATGCATCTTCGGCCACATAATGAGCATAATGAGAAAGGCAAAATGGAAAAACGAATAATAGAAGGAACCATGGAAGGAAGACGACATCAAGGGAGACCGACAATATCATGGATTCAAGATGTAAAGAAATGGATGGGGCAAAGTCTGGCAGCTGCAGATCATGTGGCAGCAAATAAGCAATGATGGCGTGCTTTCGTATCGACCACACACAGCAGCGCAGATTCGCGCCATATAATTTAAAGAGAGAAAGAGTGATGTTTATTTCTGCCATTTTGTTTAAACATTTTTGTTAAAAATTAGTGGTAAAATGCATGTGAGCTCAAGAATGATTAGATCTAACTTTTGATTTGATTTCTATAAGTTACAGACTATAAATTTGATGCACTAAAATACCAGGATGCTATTCTTTTTAAAAATTATTAAAAGGATTTAGGAGGTCCAGAAACTCTGGGTTAAAAAGAGGGAACTTATTTTAGTTAGTTAATTACACCAACAACTGTTTGTAAAATTGTATTGCAAACTTCGATAGAAAGTTTGCTGTAAAGATATTGATTTTTTATTTGTAACCCTATGATGTCGCTATTATAAGACCAAATTATTTGATTTGAAGCATACTTTTTTATTAAATGATATCTATTTGAAGTGTTGTTTCAAAAATAGTATTTATTAATTCTGTTTTGGCAGTTTATAAAAACGCCATCAGGGTGAATCCAAAGTTATCATTAGAAATTTTGTTTTAAATTTTATTTCTTTATTGAACAAGTAAAGAATATTTTTCCGCATAAATTTCTAAAAATCATACAAAATGATGTACCTATTAGAGTTCAGAGGGTGACACATATTTATTTATTTTTTTAAATGTTCTTTTATTTTAACTTGTTGTCGGTATTGTAAATATTTAAAAAAAAAGACGCTAAAAGAATATTTGGCGTGACTAGACTTTTTTGAAGCATCACTTTGGACTCTAAATTTCGTATAGTAGATAGCATGAAATACTCATAATTTACCAAAAACTTATTTGTCTATCTGAGTTTTTTTTACTAGAATCATGAAATCCTTCATTTTACTCATTTGATGAGCCACGGTGTTCATAGTTGAGCTGAATTAGAAGCATTAGATCATATTGGAAATACTAGTTAGATTAAAAACTAATTTTTGTAATAATACAAAAAAGGTTGATAATGGATAAATTAATGTTTTTATATAATTTATAATTAATCTAACTGGTTCAAAATAATTGATTAAAAAATTTTTTTTAAGTATCCAAATATTTTATAAAGTCATATAGGAATGAAAATGAAATTCCGTGTTGCTTTATGTTCATGAAGTCTTTTTGCTCAGAATGAATGGTGCCATAGCTTTCAGTGTATTTTTGTTATGTACTTCTTACTTATTTTTTAAATCTGTAAATTATATAGAATTTTTTTTAAATTATTAGTTTGTCAATTTAGAAGTAGATAAAATACTTTATGAACTAATTAGAAACAATAAAGAAGAAAATATGTCAATACTTTATCTAAATGTAGTTTCAGTTTCATTTGGTTTGACATTTTAACTGCATTATTACTTAATGCATAAATATATCCATTAGTATGCTTTTTAGTTGCGAATACATATTATACATATATTCGAAAGTTACTTTGCCTAAAGAGCACAGTTAGAAACATAGAAAGCGAGAGAAAGACAATTAGTGTTTCTAGTAGTGTTCAATGAAGGCGGAATTGGCAGAACAAATAGCTAATGAAATTTCTTAAAAGCCTTCCATTTGTGATGTTTACCCTGTTAATAGATTGTCGAAGATTTCGGGGTAGTGTAGGTTTTATATACCTTGCCTATATTAGGTACTGTAGCTACAAAAGTCAGCCACTTTGAGAGTAAGTCAAACAATGAACTGAAATGCTTTTGTCATCATTTTTTCCTCATATTTAGTCTTTTTTATATATTTTTTCTTTTAAAGTACGTGTATTGCTATTTAACATTACATGAAATATTGTGCTTTTATAAAATTTCTTTTAATTTCTGTGTTTCATATGCTAGGTATAGGTACCTGTAAAATGAGCGCATTTTAAATAATTAATGCAGTTTGTGCTAGCAAATAAAAATGTTAGGAACTGCGCTGTTATTGTTTGACTAATTAAAGTTTCTGCTAGAATTACAGAAATACGACTTGGAGATTATTACCATTCTGTAATCAAATATGTGAGTCTAAATTTGAAGACAAACGTTGCTGCTATTATTTTAGAAATATTAAATTAGAAATGGTCTAAGTATAATACTTCTAATAATAGTTTGGTTCCATTTTTATTATTGCTCTTTATTACGCGAGTGAATTAATATTGACAGTGTAAATATTAAACAATCTGATGCCAATGATCCAAATTTCCATTCCCTTGTAAGTCATGGGTGCTTAATACAGAAATGCTTCTTTCTTTTTAAAAGACGAAATGTTCTAATTAGTACAACAGTGTTAATAAAATAAATCGAGGGAAGTTTTTATTGAAAAAGGATGTGTCGGACAAAAATTTTTAAAAGTGTAATTATATCTATCTTTGCGATTAAATTAAGTTTAATTAAATGTTTTGCATATTAAAGAGCCTATTATGTTGTTTTACAATATCACTTATGTAAGTGTATACTGCTTCTTTCGGTCATTTGCTTTTTACCTTTAATTATTTTGTCCTTATATAATTATTATTACTGTTGTCGACAGCCTTTTTAATTAACGTCAGATCAATATTGGATTTTTAATATAATTTAATGAAGGTTATAAAATTCAAGAGATCAAACCTCAAGAAGATAACGATATAATTTAAAGGCATAAAATGATCATAATTAGTTGTTTCAGCTTATATACGTCAACATCAAGCATTTTAATTAACTGTTGTAGAGTATTACCAAAATTGGATGAAGTACATAATAATATGCGATATTATCCGACTTCGAGCCGCGTTAATTATCACTTGGGAAGGGTCTTTATAGTCACTGTTTTTTGGTATGGTGGAGATTTGCAACTACTTGTTGCTGACTGAACGGGAACACCATGTAGCTAAGTTATGTACAGATAATGTAGTTCAGGGAAGATAAAATTTACAAAAAGAAATAGAGGAGAAAGAAGCAAGAAACCAAAATATAAAATTTATGAACCTAGGGGGGCCCAATTGGACAAAATTAATTGCCAATTAGCGCCCTGAATGTCTGACAGAAGATACTTATTTGATGTTTGAATCATGCTGCTATTAAGTTTTATTCTGCATACTAATTATTTATGTGTGCTTGCTTCAAGTAGGTAGTTGTTATAATAATTGTAATTAATTTCTAATAAAAACATAATTAATGGCATATATCTAAATGTTTGTCTGTCTATTTTACAAATTACCACAGCAGTAGATATAGCTTTAGCTTTTTTATAATTTTTTTCTTTCAATTTTTACATTTCAGTAAATATTTCATCTTTTTTTTTAATTATCCCGAGTAGAATAGTATAAAAGTTGTGAAAACTATTTTTGCTTTTGCAAAATTAAACAACTGAGCTAAGAGTTCTTCTAACATTATAAATAAAATTTCGAAATGTGTAAGGTTTTCTTCATTATGGCAAAGAGATTGTACTATTATTATGGGTAGTAGAACTATAGACGTATAGATCTATTATGTTTGCTTAGTAAATGGTAGATACCTTCAATTTATGAGCTATTATTTTAGCCAAACTACACAATAACTTATGACGACGAGGAGAAAGCCTCAGATTTTGTTTATCACATTAGTTAACTATCTTTAAAATTTAAAAGAGAAATGCCAGAAATTCCTATCAAATAGTAATTTCAAGTTTGGTTTAGGCAGAGCGAATGGTTATTTGTTCCTTATATAGAAAATGATACTTTTCTTAAAACATATCAAAATTTGCTTACAAAATGTATTACCATTTGAAAATATTTTGAAAGTTCTTCGAACTGCTTACCCATTTGGAAGTCAATGATTGTAGAAATCTGTTGATATGAATCCGTATCTCACCAACAGTATCAAATGAAATCTTCTGTCTACTAGTTTCTAGGTTTCTGAAGATGAAACGGTAGAACAGGTTGAGATCGGGCGAATAGGGGGACTGTTTCACTTTTGTGATCATAAGTTCTTCCATAAAATCTCGGACTGAGTGCGCCACATGAGGCCTGGCATTATCATGCATCCATGATAATCGTTCAGCAGGGATTTGATGTTGGGTTTGAAAATAATTGATGCAATTTCTCATGAACTCAACATATTTGTCAGCATTTACACTGCCACCATCTTCAAGAATTTCTAAGTATCTGCAATCAGTAAAATTAGATGCGACGATGAAATGTACTTTTGTTGCAGACATTGTCCTTCGTGTTATAACTGGACGTGCTACCGCATTACCACTTCCATCGCAAGGAACCCATCTATGGATAGCAGTTTGCTCAGGCCAATGTCGATAATAAAACCATTTTTCATTCCAAACGACCAATCTTTGTCTGGCAACTCTTTTTGATAAAATATCATTTAATAAATAATTGCAACACTGAACTCTCTGTAACATCTGGCTTCACTGGGCCTATGCGGTCCATCTTGCCACCGCACAAGTCTTTCCTAAATCCTCCGATATTATTTCATGGACCTGCGTTTTGTGTATACCAAGTCGCCCAGCAATATTTCTAACTGAAACTCCATCATCTTCATCTATCATTTCTGCAACCAAGGCAATATTTTCTTGTTCTTTGAGTTCTTGGCCTACAAGAGCCCATCATGTTTCTTTTGATATCTTCTTTTCCATTCCTAAACTCTTTCACCAATTTCTGTACCCTTCTTACGCCTATGTAGTCTTCTTCCACATTCCCCAGTAGCTCCGGTATTTTTACGCCAGAATGATTGTTTTGTGCCAATACTTTGATAAAAACATTGATGTTTTGCTTCTCTAATTTAGCCAAACTGTTTGACAAACGAGCTACACGCTTACTACAGTCGTGGCGGAATATATTGTTGTAGGATTTATTTCCAAAAAAACAACTTTCATATGATTAAAAAGATAGCAATAATAACCGCTGTTTATAACTAACTTTTCAAGTAATTTGTGCACAAGAAAATGGCAATTAAAGTTATCAAAATATTTTATCCATTGTTCTGAGCATTAAACAAATTTAAAAATTAAATATTCTTTTTATTTGATTCATGTAGTAGACATTTGTGAAAGAAATGGTAAACATTAATAAATTTAGACAAACATTTTAAGCAAGAAACTAATTGTTTCTATTATGAAGCTCTTGCTCGATCTATACATCATAAGACTGTTTGATTTTTAAACCTGAAATACTTTCTTTCTCAATCTATTAATTTAGTGTTCATGTTATGCTATGGTGGGAATAAACAAGATGGAATTTGTCAAGCCATATCAGTTATTATTATCTAAACCTACGGTAGTAGGTTGTTAGCTCATGCGGCAACCTACATACAGTAAGGTTATTAGGATATGACAAGAA
>JAUYWI010099306.1:0-11652 GCA_034780595.1 Parotoplana pacifica | reverse complement strand
TTTATGAATAAACATGGCCTTTTAAATACTTTCTTCTTGTTTATTTTTCTCCTTAAATTACGTTTCTCTAAATTTAAACTTGGTGAGAATAACACATGACATTTTTAATAAGCCCGTCATGCGGTTGCTATTCTCGAACTAAAAGGTTCTAAATAGAGTCATCGCGTTTGAGTAAACATTGCGTATAAAAAATAATAGCTATTCTGTACTTACTGTCTCATTGGTATTGGTCCGTCGTAAACGGTCGCGTTTCTTTTTTTGATCACTACTTTGATCATTACTATGATTAAGAAAAGAACAGTAGTAGTAGGTACAATCACTGCAACCAATATTGTTAGTGCACTTTTTGTTGCCGCTGAAATTAATAAAAAAATTCATATCGTTAGGAGAGGCTGAAGGAACACACTACAGTGTACCTAAACGGTTGTTAAATCCCCCTAACCTAAGGCATGGAATGCGATCATTCATTAAAATACTCAGTCAATAATGTCAAATATTTTAAAATTTAATAGACCCAACTTTTATTTTAATGCTATACCCATCTTTGTTATGCTCACTTCTACCATTTATGCTCATGAATTCATTGAAATGTCTAGCACAGTTTGAAATTTAAACTTTAGTCTTGAATAAAATATACAAAATATGTCGGAATAGAGTATGCAAAAGAAATTACCAACAAAAAAGTATTGTATTTGTCAGGAAAGTAATTTATGGATACTAGTACTTAATCTGGATATGGATTGCATCAGAACATTCAGCGTGATTGTGTATTAGTTTAACTAGAGGCTGTGATAGCATATCACATTAAAACAAAATTATTTTTGTGCGCTTTACAGACAGTGAAGAAAAGGCAATATATTTTTGAAAATTTTAGGATAAGGTTAAGGATACGAATTTAGCAGATAAAGTATGTTGTGATACACAGACAGAATTTAAATCTTTAAATTGTTTATTTATAATAATGATAATTTTTTCAAAAAACTTATTTCCTGTTTAAAAAATATAACAGAAAATAAAACAGAAGATGAAAGAGCAATAAATTCTATTTATAAGTTGTAATCAAAAGAGCTTTTAATCTAATGATACTCGTATAATTATATTTAATCTTTGATACTTATATATAATCTATTTGATTTATATCCTTTAGATCTATGATATTGGTATATATTCTACAATATAGAGCTCAAAGTTTTAATATTTTGGTCCAATAGCAAAGAATTTAAACAACTAAATAAGCATTAGACACAAAACACACAAAACACTTCTCAGACAATTCATGACAGATAAATAAACTTCCAGTTGCTAAAAATTCTTTCGGTGTTGCAAATCAGACAAATAAATAATATAGAACAACTCACATGGTTTCTTTAAGGTTGTTCTGGTGATGGGGAAACTGTTTTTGTAACCTCCACGTGAATAAGCCCGAAATATTATTCTGAAATAAAATAATAAAAACTAGAGAACGTTAGTGATAAGCCTGGAATACAATTATAAAATAAAATAATACAAACTAGGAAATATAACTGATAAGTCAGGAATATTATTCAAAAATAAAATAATAAGAACTACAAAATTTACTGATAAACTCGAAATATTTTCTATAAATGTTACAGATAATCCAGGAAAACTATTCTGAAATAAATAATACAAACCACTAAATGTTATTGATAAGCCCGGAATACAATTTTAAAATAAAATAATAGAACCATAGAAACTTTTACTGAAAAAGCCGGAATACTATTGAGATAAAATAATACAAACTAGGAAATGTTACTTGTGAGTGGTGTTTGTAACCATTCACTGTATTACGTAACCTATGTATTGATTAGCTGATGTGTGTACCAAACAATAAGTACGTATGTGTCGCGTAGGTTTGTTGTCAGTTATTGCTTAACTGGTCTCGCTTGTATTACTATTCCAAAATAAAAAAATACGAACTAAAAAATGTCACTGATAAGATCGGAATACTATTCTCGAATAAATGAAACAAACTTCTACATGTTATTGATAAACCTAGATTACTTTTCCTAATTAAAAAATACACGAACTAAAAATGTTATTGACAAACCGAGAATACTATTTTGAAATAAAATAATAATACGAAATCAAAAATTATCATTGATAGTCTAGGAATGCTCTTCTGAAAACAAACTAATAGAAACAAAAAAAGTTGCTGATATAAGCCTGGAATACAATTCAAAAAATAAAATAATACAAATTAGAAAACGTTAATGATAAACCAAAAATATTATTCCAAAATAAAATAATACAAACAAAATGTTACTATTAAACACTAGAAATGCTATTCTTAAATATAATAAAATATTAAGTCCGGAATATAATTTTGAAAAAATAATACAAACTAGGGAATTTTGCAGTTTTTACAGTTTTTTAGGTATTTTCTTTATAAATTGAACTATTTACCAAAAAAAACGAAAATGGGGCTCTCGTTTTTGGTAGTGAGAATTTGATATAGGAAACCCATTTTTAGCAAGGAGAATTTGCTATAGTACTCCCTTTTGTTGGTAGTGAGAATCTGATATGATATTGATAATTAGCTGAGCGTCGAAGTATGCCAATATCTGAATCTAAGATCTTCACATTGGTGCAGGACTAATGGAGTTCATAAATCTAAAATACTTTATCTTTTTTGTTGACAATTTATTTATGAAATGTTATATGACATCATCGGTTCTTGCATCTCGTACCCCAAGCTCCAGACGTAAGTACAGCGGTGTAAATAGTTTTCTTGCAGAGCATCTTGAGTGTTGGTGTTGAATCCAGATGCCAAAATTATGACTATCAGGCAATGGTCAAGGTTCAATAATACATATATGATCGGTCAAGTCAATGATCTCAGATAGGGAACTTCTCCATGCGGTTCTTACTTCCTTTGGTGACGGTGCAGTGACTACCACTTCAAAGTAGGAAGAGAACCGATTTGTATGATTTTTTGAGAAAAAAATATCATTAACTGAAGTCTACATTAAAAGTGTTTTTACCTCAATGATAAGAAATAGAACGTCATAATTTTGTTTCTGGAAAGCTTCTTGTAGTCTTGGCTGTATATGAGCTTTATATCGGTTCTTGCAAGAACAAAATGCTCTCCAATTAAGTAAAAAACCGTTTTTTTTATAAATTAGTCTCCTTTGATGGTAATGGACCATTTAAATGCTTACATGTAATTTGTGTTTGGTGCCAACATTCCATTGCAGAATCCCGTGCAATTGTTTTCCTGTCCAATGATGAAAATCGTGAAATTAGCGTCTGAGGGATGTCTCCTGACAACAAATTCATATGCGGCTAGCTTTCCGCCATTGGTTTCATACCAACTCTGAAAGAAGTGATAAAAGTATTACCATCTTTTTAAGTATGACAATCAGTTTTACTGTGTTTTAACTTTATAAAAATAATTTTACAAAATTAACACCATCAAATGGAAAGGTCATCTTTATATTTCTTATTATAATTCGTACTTTATTTGCCATTTTAAAATTGTTGTCCCCATACTGCTCCGAATCAGGAATTGGCGTTGATACGTTTGATTGTTTGACCACCAATGTGAAATTTGTGATCTTCACAATAGTGTCATCAAATAAGTAGAACGGAAGATAGACAGCAATTTGTCTGCTGGGAAAAGGAGCTTTAGGTTGGGTCTGATCCACTTTTGACAAATATGTCTGATAGGTGTTTTTTTCGATAAGACAAGGAACTAAAAGGAAGTTATAGAGTCTATTAATATTTTAAACTTGAGATAGGAATTAGTTCAATCTGTGACGCAATAGTAGGGGAGAATGTATCTTTCGATCAGTGCATTGATGGACCTCGTTGCTGGTACAGAAATAAATCTTTCTGCTTCTATATCGCATGTCAAATTATGGAACATGTCATCTATTTTATAGAAAGGTTTTTTTAACCAAGCACTAAAATATTTCTTGATTAAACAAAACAAATGTCGTAATTTAAACGTTTAAAAGAAGTTGACGATAATGTCCTCTACATCTACATAAAACTAATAAATTAACTCAGATTATGAATCTCAGGACAAAATAAAACAGTTTTGAATATTCACTTTGTGATGTAGGTAAACAAATGGCTCTCAGTATACTCAAATAATTTGTGATCTATCTAGGTGGCCGACAAAATAAAATTTTTCTAATCTCATTAGAGAATCCTAACATTATCTGGTTAAAACTTCCGCTGAGGGTCCTAAGTCCCGCACCATATTTTTGTTATTATTTTGCATTTTAATTGCATTTCGGATAAACTAAATAGTACTTTCAATCGCCAAGCTTGCCTGATCGTGCTTCAGCTTGGGTGTATAACAAAATCCACATGATTACATAGTTTTAATTTCATCTTGAAAATTGTTGTTTTTATGTTGAAGACACATTTGACACATCTTTTGTTTAGATTTAATTGATTTCTATGATGTTAGTACTATCGAAGGCTTGCAAGATTTTAATTTATTATGTTTAAGTTTGTCTGTTTGCTTCAGTAAAGATTTCATTCTACACAATCTAAGCCATTTTTTGGCGTTTTGCTATTTGTCAGAAACATTTTCTTTTAGTTGATTCAATTTATCAGTAACATTTGCTGCTACTATTATCTGATAACAATGGTGTGTGCATCAACCTATCAAATGTTTATAGCAGCGTTATTGGAATATCATCTTTCTTTCTTAGCACCAAAAATCGTAATGAATCTTAAATCGTTTTTAATGAAATTTGGTGTCCAAGGGATTATATAAATCCGTTTTAGTTCTCTTATTACACGTATGCTAGGTAAGTATAAAACAAAACTTCATCAATTTAACTGAAATTAGGCATAATGAAACAAAATAGAATTAGTTGCTGATTGCAATAAAAAGTAAATTAATGCGATGCATGGTTCATTTTAAAGCTATAATATACACCAAAAATGAATTTAAAGATTTTGTTAATTTATGGTGCAAGGAATTTTGTGGAGAAAACGGATGTAGATTTCCAATAATCTAAATTTAGATGTCAATTTAGTTTAAATATACGAATAAAACAGAAATAAATGGAATAAGCTTCAACAAAACATGACTAAAGATAGTTAGCTCTCCAAAAAGAATTCTAAAAATACTTTAAACAAATTAAATAAACTATGGTTAGCTGTGGTTTTTAGTTGGTAGGTATATCTCTGACTACATAATACTAAGTAGACAACTATTATTTATGGTACATGAATTAAAGATTTTCTTAAAGATTTTAGAGCTAACAAGTTCAAACTAAAATAATTTTATTGTGGTTAAAAATTAATGGTGCTAGAGGTAGTAAACAAACACATATAAAAAACACTGTAAGTTTAATAAAACAAAAACTTTAGTTAAAGACAAAGCTCTTTGGTGAAATTAAACGTCAAAATTACGTTTTTCTAATGAATATTTTACTAAAAATTCTTACTGTTTTAAACTGTTGCTGAGGGCCCGCACCATATTTCTTGTTTTATTTTGCATTTTAACTATTTTACATTTTTCATTTCTGACCGGATTGATTTTATGGTTTTTGATTTTTTGATTTCGGATTTACTAGATGGTATTTTCAATCACAGAGCTTGACTGGCCATCTTATCATGCTTTAGCTTGGGTGTAAAACAAGATACACATGATTACGTAGTTTTGATTTGATCTTGAAGGGATGTTGTTTTTATGTTGAAGCCATATTTATATTTTTACGCATCTTTTGGTTGGATTACATTCATTCCTATGATGTTAATACTGTCGAAAGCTTGAGTGATATTATTTCTTATTTTTATGTTTGCTACAGTGAAGATTTAGTCTACATAACACATAGTTGGTAGTATTTGAAGTGAGTTTTTTTTATGTTGAGTTTGTTGCACCCTCCATCTTCCTGTTATCCAGCTGCCAAGAAGCGTGCATGTTCTTTGATTTGTTTAATTTAAAAGTGGCTTCTTCTACTTTGATGTATGCGGGATACAATTCAACACTTTCCAATAATCATATGATTTTTATTTAATTGTAAACTAAATTTGTCTGGCGTGTTTTAGATACCACCGCTCTCCACAATGTACACTAACTGCTACATTATATTTTATATAAAAATGTTGTCTGTTCTACTTTAGTGGAATGCTATGATGGACCGAGTGAAGATCCAATTATTTACCATGGAAATACTCTCACTTCAAAGATTTCATTTCGCAATGTGATTGAAGCAATCAATAGTTATGCCTTCTGTACTTCAGAGTAAGTTGTTTTTAATACACTTTTCTACCTATGTGCATTAGAGTAAATTGTTTTTTCTTTGTGGTAATACGGTAGGTCCACTTTCTCTTCATAATATTATCGGCTGCTTATTATTTATACTTTTAATTTCCTCTCTTTTTTAGTAGCATCCATTTTTGTTTAGAATCATAGAGTAGTAAACTTCTTTGGCCACGTTTTAAGTGTTTGGGTTAGAACTTTTTTCTATTGAATTAAAACTGTTTTAACCCGCCCCCCCCTCCCCAGTATTGATCGGATTTCCTTGTAGTTCTCAGTATTTGAATCTTATTTTGCAAACCTGTTGATTTCTGAGAAGTATATTGATTGTGTGTCTTTTACGTATTTATTTATGTTTACTTTTTGATTCCATAAAATCATTTGTAATTCTTCTTCATATCTAAACTATTAGAGTTTGGTCGCCAGCAATATTCTATTTAGTTAGTTACCTAGCTAACCGTCAGTTATAGAACTTCTTCCTCGACAGGCTCATTTTGCATTTGTTATTTATGTTTCCAGCAGTGTCGATGAAAATACTCGTAGAAGTTGTGACATCTCAAGTATCGTTCTTAAACTAATTTTGCTGGCTCCGAATACTCTTAACTTCCAAATTATTTTCACCAACAACATAGATAATATTGACTGAATTATTTACGATAATTCATCCCTAATTACTTAGTCTGGCTGTTCAGGTATCCTTTTAACGTTTCCTTTAATAGGACACGCATTTCTCAGATTAGGTACCCTATGTAGAATGAAATCTTTACTGCAGCAAACATACATTAAAAAATAATAGATAAAATCTGTCAAGCCTTTGATAGCCCTAACATCATAGTAATGAATATAATTCAACCAAAAGATGGAGGAAAATATAAATATGGCTTCAACATAAAAACAACAACTTTTGATGATCAAATCAAAACTACGTAATTGTGTTCTACACCCAAGCTGAAGCTTGATAATGTGGTCAGTCAAGCTTGGCGATTGAAAGTACTATCTAGTATATCCGAAAACCATAATTATATTTCCAAGAATCTGTCCAGTCAGTAAAGAAAAATGGAAAGTTGTTAAAATGGAAAACAATTACAAGAAATATACGGGATCCTCAGCGGTGAGTTTTGACCAGTTTTATGTGTACACAACCGTCACTCTTCCCATAATCTAGTTATTATTCAAATTGTAAAAGGCCAATAAGCACTAGTTGAATTAAAAGGCAGATCAAAAACATTTGTACCAACCATGTTTATTCCTTATGTAAGAAATGTAATTGCCATGGTTGGTTGAAGAACCAATATGACAAATAATACCAAAAATATCATAATTGTGGTTATTTTAAGAAATTTAATTAGGAACAACTACATTACTGCAGTTTTTTGTAAGTCTACCAGAACTAGTATTACTAAATCTATTGATTAAAATAGTTAATATTCTGGGAAATTGATAGTATATAGTATAGGAAATTGATAGATTATAAGTGATAGAATGTTGTGCAACAATTTGACAATTATTACAAAATTATCATTATAAGTTTGGTGATAAAATGGATTACTGTCAATATCATGAACCTTTTTGATGATGTAATTAAAGTGATCATCACTAGCCAACAAGGAATAACAATTGGAGCAAATGTATGTAGTTTCAGAAAGACCATTTTAAGTAAATACTTGGTTTATCCCATAATTATTTTCACCCGCCATTTAAAAATCTTATGCACAGAAATACATTGATTTAAATCGATATCAATAGATTACAGAGTCAATGTTTCACAATAAAAATTTCATAGCCATAGATATTCGTTTTCAGATTCAAATTTTGATAAGTATATCGTATAATTCATCACTTATCATGGAAGCTACGAAAAATGTTTTGAAATTTTATGTGGAGACTGAAAGAAGAAATGGATCTAATGCTCATAAAATTGGCAAAAGTTGAACGTCGCCTGGCCTACTAGGGAAACCCCCACATTGCAAACTATTCAAAAAAATTGTCGTCAAGGTGGTAATAATAACATTCATGTGGTGGCAACAGGAAAGGTTCTGGCAGACCTGTATCCAGTCGAAGTGAAGATAGAGTAAGAAAAATGAGAGAAATCATTGGTGAGAACAAGCACACTGTCAAGAAATAGAACAAATGACCGGCATTCCCCATTCAACTGTATACGGCATCATCATAGAGGATTTAAAGCTTAAAATGGGTGCCAAATGAGCTTACTGACATTCAAACGCAAAACAGGTTGGTATTGGGCAGAGGAATATTGCGCTCCCTTCGATGACCCAACACCAAGCATCAACTCTTAGTTACCGATGAAAAGTGGATGTTTCACAGAGCACCGGGTTCAAACCAATGCAATAGAGCCTGGGTTGCTGCTGGTGGAGATCGACCATCTACAGCCACCAGAAAGATCAGTGACAAGAAGACCATGATTGGTGTAGGCATCACATTTGATAGGAAATATCACGTGACTATGCTTGAAGAGGGTGAATCAATTGATAGCGAACGTTATTGTGATTTCATCTCAAGACAATGAATCATTTCCATCGAAAAGTCAACCCCCTTACTCCAGAAGAGACCAACCTGATGCATGACAATGCCCGACCCCCATGTAGCCAGAAGGGCCACACAGGTTCTCGAACTGTCCTGACATGAATCTACTTATCTTTGTTATGCTGGCAAGTGGTCCACAGAATATGCGGTTTCACGAGTGCTGAAGTGAATGATTTCGTGCTACAAACACGAATTGAATCACGAGTTTGACAAGCTGGAAGAGATGTCAGACTCATTGTCGAAAATGGTGGTGGATACCTGTGACTTTTCTATATTTGTACATTATTTCATATAATTCTATGTTTGTTCTCAAAATAAAATATTTGTATCAAGCAGAACGATTTTAGATGGGGATGGAAATAATTATGGGATGTATATAGTTCCTGCTAGCCGGTTTAAACTGGTTTGTTTTGTTATCTTTGATTATCAAAGTTAAAAAAAGAATAAACCAGTATATGATGGTTTTCTAATTTCTTTTACTATTGCTTAATAATTTTTATTACAATTGTTGTATCTTTTCTACTCTTTTTTCACTTTTGTCAATTCCATTTTGTTTTATGTTAATAAATAACTTCTAATTTTATGTTCCTTTAATACTAATTTGAATTTTGAATTATGTATTACTGAAATTAGTTTTGTCTTACTTCAATTAATTATGCCGATGTTTTTTTAGGCTGGTGAAGAAGTTACAATTTTGCAAAAGTTAGCGGCTGGCGGATTAGCGGGAGCCACTTCTCAAACTATAATCTATCCAATGGAAGTAAGCCCTTGTTCCTTTGTATTTAACAGCTTCGCAATCATCTCACAGGTGTTCTACAGCACACACTAGTCCTAAGAAATCTTTCTGGGCGAAGGTTATAGAAATCATCCAAAATTAGTCGTTACTGTGTTAATTCCTAGTTCTTAATTTTTTTTATTTTACTCATAATATCCAATTAGCCCACAATTTACGGTATTTCCTTTCAGATGTTGGTATAAGTATTTTAAAATGGGAAATGGGTTTTCATAAAAATATAATGTTTAAAACAATTTATATGTGTATATTACTTGTAAGTAATATAAGGTTTAACCTAGTTTAGATAAATATGGCATAATATTTTTTTATGAAAACCCATTTCAATGAGTAAAATACGTTTTTCAGATAACATAACATACGAACGACAATTTTTTGGTATGTCTATAGAACACATGTAAGAAATCAAAACCATTTTAGACAATTAGTTTGAGGTTGGACTCTAGAATCGCTGGACTACTATATCTCTGAAGCTGAATGTGTTTTGGCTAATAAATGCACAATCCATGAATTTGTCCAATGTCCTGTCAGTTGCTTTAACTGGTGGTGAGAAGAAGTGGATTTCTCAAGTTGGATCTTGCGGCACCACAACCAGACAGGTCAACATGGATCTGATGAACTTTTGCTATGTTGGAAGTCCAGTTTTTCAAAGTTAATGCAATATTTTTTACATTTTTAAAGTAGATAATCAAATGAATTTAAGATATTGCTTGATTTTTGTTATTTGTAAAAAGTTCAAAATATGGACCTACATTTAGTGTACTGAGTAACAGAAAAATGTAACGAGCAAACTAATATCATTTACCTATACTGTATTATAGACTAGATTGTAAGTATTGTAGATTGTAAATATTGTAATGCACTAGATTGTAAATATTGTAATGCACTAGATTGACTGTATTATATGTTCTATTTAAAATGATGGTTTTTCTATTCATAGGTACTCAAAACTAGGATGTTGTTGCGCCATACGAGTCAATACTCTTCCATATTTCACTGTGCTCGAACCGTTTTTCACGAGGGGGGAATTACTATTTTTTACCTAGGCTATCTGCCCAACCTCATCGGCATTTTTCCCTACTCGGGTATCTATTTGACGCTGTACGAAACGTTCCGATCTTTGTGGATGGGACGTCAGACGTCGGATGAAGTCACGGTGCCTCCTATTGGAGTGTCATTGGCGGCTGGGGCTGTTAGCTCGGTCTGTGCCCAGGTTACCACCTATCCACTGGCCCTAATCAGGACCAAGCTTCAGGCCAACGTAGGAGATAAGGTAAAACAGCAGTAAAGTTTATCTCCCAGATTTTTGTAAAACAGCAAACCAAGTAATGCTGCTTCTTTTTTAGTAGTATAGATAAGTAGTATATTTTTATCAAATTATTCCTGTCTGTTTATTATTACTCTTAATTGGCCAGGACCTGCTTTGACAGCGTGACTGCTCTTTAATAAAGAAACAGTCTTCCAAAAATTAAAATGTCCACTAGCTACTCAGTAACACAAATACATAAATATGTTTTCCGAAAATTGTTTATTATCGATTTTTAATGGAAAATTCGATAAACAATATTTTTTGAAAAAAGATTTATGGATTTGTGTTACTGAGAGCCTATTGGACATGTACACCAAATTTCAACTCAATTCCCTATACCTTATTTGTTAGACCTGATGACGTCATCGGCCCCCTATTATTTTTTTCAAAAAGCTAAATTGTCTGTCAATGATTCTTTCCAAGGTATCTGTGTACCAAAAAAGTATTAAATGTCGAATGTATGTGAATGAAAAACGATTCCTTTATTTATTTAATACTGGATGGAGATAATATTTTATACAGAATTGTGCTACGCAAAATAATAGAATATCTACATACACCCCTGGCAAAAGTAACTCTACCGGCTATAAAATATTCTAAATTTGCATTTAAATCTTAATTTTTATTGCAACAATATACTATTATTAAGAGATTTAGAGGGCAGCAATATATTAAATTGTTAAAATGTTAAGCTTTAAGACTTAAAAATTTAGAGGGCTGCAATATATGAAAATAGAGGGCATGCAAGTTATGCAATTTTGG
>JAUYWI010099305.1:0-22726 GCA_034780595.1 Parotoplana pacifica | reverse complement strand
GAGCATCCTGTTCACCACGTGGACGAAGGAAGCCAAGCGCGATATCCCCATCATGATCAACAATGAAACTATTAAAAGAATAGTCTTACTATCCATGTCTTCGTGCATAGAGCATCTAATATTGATGCTACAGCTAAGTACCTTAAATACGACGTCTGTAAATTGAAAAATATTGCAATTTATTCCTGAAAAACCGTTGATAGACCAAATTACCCCATAAACATTTATAGGCATCATTCTCTTTGTCACTAACTATGTGTCACCCCTTTTCATATTACCATTAACACAAAAAGAAAAACTTTAAAAATCATCACAAGGTGTCATTACATCATGTTCTATTATTGAATCTTCTGATAATAAACCTTATCGATTAGCCCAAAAATTAATCCAAACTTATGACTCAAACGTAGACCACAAGTTACATTCACTTATACCAAAAAAACTTCCTAATTCAAACAAATTAACCATCTCTCCACTTTCAATGGGAAGCAACTCCGGTCAGAACATCTCACACAAACTGGCATATGTTCGTCTTCTTCAGATCGTCTATGAGATCTGTCTTTCCGCTGATATTATTCCTGTTATTAGCTTTACAGATGACATCCGCTCTACTATTCTCGAACAAGTGTTGAATCCTTTCATCTTGTTCCTTACACTATCTGCAGAAATTTTCCCGTTTGTCAAATTTACTCATCCATCTGCTAGTGCCACATCTTAGCTGAGAAAGGAGACTATGGTCCGTGCGATTAAGTGATTTCCTCTCCTTTTTTCCTGAGTATCTTCGCTCTGTCTGAGTCTAGCCTGATATTGATGGACAACCTTTCCTTGACCTTCCTTTTTTTATTCGGTTCAATCGCTCCACTCCATAATTTTAGATCATCAGCAAAAAAACGGTTTGAGATCATCAATACTTTCAAGTTCTTTAGCCAGCGTATAAATATAGCACAGGCCCAGTATCTGAGCCCTGAGATACACACGCCGAGAACTTACGATATCTGGAGAATTAGTTTCCTACTTTACAGGTTGCTTTGCTATCAGTGAGGAAACTGTGAAGCCATTTGCAGATCCTACCGGGATTTTTATCATTACAAGAACATAAAGTTTCGTGTGGTCTGGCAAAGTCTACTAGAACAGCTAGGGTCCTGGCATGTGGCTTGATTTTTTGGTCTCCCGCCTCCATCATCTCTGAAAAGTTACTCAATGTACTCTGACCATCTTTATGAAGTCTTGTACCTCCATAAGAGTCATGCATCCACTAGAGGAATAGATTTTAGCATTTTATTAATTCAATTATCTTCTTGTACATCTTTGCTTGGTCAATATGACTTAGATTCTCAATTTGGCGACATTGATCTTCCAGTCATACCTGTTTTGCTTTTCTGTATTCTTTCTTTGCTGCTTGTCTAGTCAAGCTTTTTCATTGTTTCCTTTCACTAGACGTCTTTGTTAAATTTGTTCCAAAATGTCATTTGTAATCCATTTCTGTCTGACTGTTGTTATGTTTTACCTTTTGGCACTATTTCCTGAGCGATCTTCGTTGTTGACGTTTTGAAGGCATCCCATTCTTCATGACCTTCTCCAATTAGAATTTCATGTATATTGCTCACTACTATACCGCCTTGTTGCTTCTGTCTGGAGACATTCTAGTCGTAATTTTGGCATGGCTTTTGATTTTTTTCAAGCTCTTTAGTTTTACTCGACATTTGTATATCACGGGATTGTGGACTCGATGTCTGCACCTGGCATGCCCTTCGAATATTGGATTGCATTTTTAAACCTCTTGTTAATTATGATGTAGTCAATCTGATTTCGTATCTGGTCTTCTGCGATTTTCCACCATGTCCCCAGTTTCCTTGGATGGAACTTGAGCCACGTGTTGGTGATGACCTAATCGTGACATTTCCACCATTCAACCCAAGTGTTGCCCCGTTCGTTTCTTCTCTTAGATAAATGAGCCTAGGATATTATCTTCAATTTGACACCTCACTTTTGCATTTACATAGATCACCCATGATGATGAGAATGAGAACTTTTTGTTACTTGGTTTACTTCCTAGCATGTTCGTGCTCTTCACTGTTGGATGTTGAAGCATACACTTGGATGAATGCAATGTTGAAATGGATGCCCTTCAATTTCGTTAGTATTACTTTCTCTGATACCGGCCGATACCCAAGCAACAACTGGCTACAGTCTTCTCTAACATAAAGGCTATCTCCCTTATCATGTTTTTCACCTCCTGTACATATAATCCGGTGTGTATCGCTTTTGAAAGTCCCGCTTCCAGTCCAATGCGTTTCTCGGATGCCCATGATGTTCACTTCAATCCGAGTCATCTCTTCTTTAAGGTTATCAATGTTTCCTGGATGTTAAGAAATTTTCACATTCCGTGTTCCGATCTTTCGAGTTGTTTAATCTTGGTTTTCTTATTTTTTTGTGCAGAATCTATACGATGGTAGGGTTTCACCTGCATTGCATGGAGATCTCAACCTGACGCGACATCTCAACGTGGGGCATCAATCTCGTTAACATCGTTATCCTTGTTTTCAAAATTTAACATATCCATGATTGTTCTTGGCACGATACTGCTGTCGTTTGTTATTGCCTTCTGCTGGTGGATGGCTGTTGACTCATTAAAAAGCTCTTCCGCCCTTTGACAGGTGTTGTTTTCAATCCTGTGGGAGTGTTCACACACCCAGCTCCTTAGCAAGCTAGGTGGGAGTGCCGGTTTAGTCACAATTAGCCCACAATAGAACAGGTAGTACTGGATTACATAGTACCAGTAGCAGGTGATAACTTGACCTGACCATAATAAAAGTTCAAAAAAGTTAAACGGTGTGTTAGCTCAAACTCTCAAAATATGTGAAATCAATTTTAAATGTTGGCTCTCACTAGGTAATAAGTATAAATGCCAATGATATTTTAAATATGAGAGATAACCATGTTATAATTGGAAAAAATACATGTGCTAGGGTACGTCATTCTGATTTTTATTCAGAATTACTCAAGATTTTGAATTAATATTTGTTTTTAGATGTTTATTAGCTTTAATAGTTTGAAATGTCATTTAGCTAAAAACAATAGCATTCATACTTATTACGGGGAGCACCCAAAATTGATGTCACATATTTAGCGTTTGTGCGAACACACGCTTTGACCATTTTGGTATTTAATAATTTCTTTTCTTTTTGTAATGAATTCATATAAACATTTGTATCAGAAAATTAGCTAATTCTGCAATATTGATATCTCAAGCAGCAGTTGCTAAATTAAAAGTTTACTAAATTGAAGCTCAGACCCTAAATCATAGTTATGTGGAATAAATTAGTAAAAATAGAACGATTTTCTGTCATATTGCTGTCCTAGCAGCAGTTGCTAAGTGGAAAGTTCATACATAGCAACTAAGATTTCATTTGCCTTCCAAGCAACAGTTGTTAAGAGAAAAGCATATGTATTAAAAGTTCGTATAATATAGTATATAAGAATTCATGATGTGTTATATAATTTCAAAAATACGTATATTGTTCTAAATTTTACTGTTGCTCTTAGCAACAGTAACTAAGTGGAAAGTTTATAAATGATACCCATAAAACCATTCTTATGTGTGATATATTTGTAAACATTTATTGTAGTTGTACAATATTGGCATCCTTAGCAACTGCACAAAAATTCTGACAACAGGTTTTTAAATTAGTCTAGCTGCCAAATTTCATTAAAATCGGTTATTTCTAATGCCTTTCTTATTCAAACCGTCAAATTTGAACTAGATAGGGCAAAAACATCAAATTTTTACCCAAAAATTCGAAAATCAATATTTTAAAAATATATATCTATGGATTAGTGTTACTGAGTGTCTAGTGTACTTACTTACATACCTAATTTGAAGCAACTCTCACAAACTTTAATCTTTGCACCTGATCGATTTTTTTCAAAAAAGAAAATTGTCGTTGAATCTTTCCAAGGTACTTTTGCACAAAATTTGAGCCCAATCCATCCGCAGAAAGTAAAAATATGGATATCGTCCGAAGGTTTATGGTTCGGAGCTTAATGCCTACATCAGGACTACCTAAATAAATCATACTGACTTAAAAATTCAATAAAAATCAAATTAAGAAGAGAATTAGGTGTTTTAACCCTTCGCCTAGATCATATTTACAGAGACATGTGGCCACCTGCCCTAGAATCAGACTGAAATTTATCTTTAAGAAAAATCAAGCGGGGTCGAATTTTAATTTTGTGCAATTAATTAATTTTGGTATGTGTCTGTTGGTCCGCTGGTTTAATTTAGTAAAATTGCTTTTGAAATATCTATCGAGTAGATGCATCCTGAGAATAATCTTCAAACCAAGGCAAACAACTTGTTTCGAACTACATATATAAATATACTTTACTGACAAACAATTTGTACAGAGATGTTATGGACAACACAAAAAACTAAAAAGTTATTGTTCAAGTTTGTGCCAACTTTGAGTAGCGAAGTTTCAACTGAAATTTGCAATGTTGTCTAGATATTTGCTGTCGAAGTTCATCTAATTGTTCACTTAATTCAACAGTCTGAAAAATAAAAATAAAACAATGTAAGCATTGAGGTCATGAAGTTGTTTGAGGTTTCTATTTAATTGTAAAAGTTGGGACCATTTAAATACATGCAATGATTGGAATATCATTTTAAATTCTAGAGTGTTTGGAAATCGGTGTCAAAACCATCAGTATCTAAAATATTATGGATCAAACATGTTACTGATTCATGCCTAACATCAAATATCTATCAAAATGATACTTTAAATGTTTTTTAAGAAAGATATTTACTAAAATTCTATTAAAATAACTCAACAATTTTGTCCATGTATCGTCAAAATTGAAACTAATGTGATTGAAATAACTTACGTCAATCTCAAGCGTCTGAAGCTGCATTGATGGTTTCAGCAAAAGTGTGTTCAAAATAGTTAACAATTCAGGCACCATTAGATTATTACCATTGAACTAAAAAGAAGATTAATTTCCACAATAATATTTTACAAAGAATCAATAATTATTTACATAGATATCTATGTGACACTGTATTTTATTTTGGATCTTTTTCTCAATGTTAAAAGTATAAAATAATGTACTCGTAGGTCAATAATATTAATTGTAGTAGTACAGAATTCTTCAATATATGTATGTGTCTATGGGCGGATATAGGCTCATTGGTTTCATTTGCTACTTTCAACAAAAAATTTCATATAGTAAAACCCTACATTTCCGAGAAAAACAATTCACTGAGATCTCCGTAAATTTAATGTCGTAGTAAGTTCTAGCAAGATCTAGTCCATATTAACTTTTTTCGCGTTACTTTTACTCAAATTAGTAGTCAATTGGTTTACAATTCTCCTTAGAATGAGCAAAGTGGCCCCTTACTTTCAATGTTTTAAGACAATTATTGACACGTAGTAACTGTACAAGATCAGGAGCGATCAATGAATTAGTTCGTGTATGACTGAGATCCAGAAAGTTCAATCTGGAATTGCGTTGCACGGCCTCCAGAATCAAATGAACTCCAGCATTAGAAAGACCAGTCCAACTAAGATTGAGTCGTTTTAGTGGCGTATTTTGCTGCAAAGTACAAAGAAATTCAACAGACATCAAATGGCCATCTGATATAATAAGTGGAAAAATAAACGACAAATAGAAATACCTGTACTATGTAGAATGAAATCTTTACTGCAGCAAACATACAAAATTTAAAAATTAAAATCTTGCCAGCTTTCGAAAGTACTAAAACACCATAGAAAAGAATATAATCTATCTAAAAGATGTGTAAAAACATGGCTTCAACATAAAACAACAACTTTTCAAGATTAAATCAAAACAATGTAATCATGTACATCTTGTTCTACACCCAAGCTGAAGCATGATAAGATAGTCAGTCAAGCTTGGTTATTGAAAATGCTATCTAGTTCATCCAAAATCTAAATCCATAAAAGAATCCCGTCAGAAATGAAAAATGTAAAGTTATAAAAATGCATAACAATAACAAAAAATATGGTGCACCCAGATATGTTAATCGGAGTCTCCCTTTCCCTTTTTTCTCTTCGATCTTGCCTGTTGTAATGTTTTCTTCAAATCCTTCTTTTCACATGACATGTCCCAAGAATTCAAGCTGCCTTTTTTTATGGTTTTTATCAGGTTCCGCACTTCTCTCGCTCTTGTTAAAACTTCTCTGTTTGAAATGCGGTTTACCCAAAAGATCCAAAGCTTTCTCTGAAGGAACCACATTTCTGCAGCTTCATCTGGTCCTGCTGCCTTGTTGTTTTTCATCTTTGAAATAGCTATAAGTATGTCTGATATTAGTATCCATGTTTATTTATTAGAAGAGATCTTGAATGTATTCGGTCCATCTTTCCAGCATTGCATGTTTTTTCATGATGATTTCCCCGTGTTTGGCTTTAATGCAACCTGAAGATGAGCATGGATTTTTTCAATTAATTCATTCAACAAATGTTCAAATTCTGACCTTCATCATCTAAACATTTCTGACACATTTTGGAGCTATTCTGGAGTAATTTTTGCAATTTCTAATGCTATATTGGCTTGCAGTTGTTGCAAAGGTTGGCCGATTGACATAGACACGTGATTTAAGGTGCCCCCATAAAAAGAAGTCCAACGGCGAAAGATATGGTGATCTCAGGAGCCATTTGACTGACGGATATTTTGTTTTAAGTGCAGCTGTAACCTATCTATTACTAGCACCTTCAACCCCACACAATAAAACTATTTCCACCTTTTTATCCTTTGTTAATTTAGCCATCTTAAGATTATCTAAATATGTTAGGTGAGTGCCTACGTCCTACACTGATTGGTTAGCCTAACTAACAACTAACTAACTAACAAACCTCAGGCAATCGTTAATAATCGATTTACCTTGACATTAATGTTAAAGTGGAAAGATCCTATGATGTGTGACTTATGGGACACCCTGTATATTGCGAGTTTTTGAAAATATCGATATTTATGACTAGGGTGCAACCTGAGAGCCAAAAATGATATTTTTTATAGTTTTTGAATCACACAAAAACCGCCAAATTATTTTTTATTTGTGCAAATTAGTTATTACTTCAAAACAAGTATTAAAAGTTCTTTAAAAAATATGGCTCCCAAAATTTGTTATGATAATTTTTTTTGTGTCTAAAATTACCCATAAGAAAATCCTATATTTACATAGTAAAAATGAAAAGCTTAATTTTCTAATCAAATATAATAGTTATTTAGAATGCCTTTGTAGTTGGCATATCTACTCTTTATCTGATTCTATTATAAATTTAAAGTAAAAAATGCATAACTTTATCCAAAAGTAGAAGTCGAGGTCCACTAATTTTGGAACAGAAACCGGTTGTGTGCTAATAATAATTTTTCTGAAATTGAATTTTAGGTCATAAAATTGTTCAAAAATAATTAGAAATGACCTAGAAATTAATAAAACTATTTTAAATCAATTAGAAGTATTATTATGTGAAACAATCACTTTAGAAAATTATTTTACGGACCTCTACAGTATAGTGGGCCTCAAAGACTAGCAATATAAAAGTGAGGCATTCAAGTTTCTGATACATTACTTTTAATACTCTCAGATTCTAAAATCTCCTATTTAAGCAAGATAAAATATTTAGTTTGGATTTTAGAGTGATTTAATTTTTTTCTCAAAGAATATTTTTGAATTTGTGTCACTGAAAACCTGTAATGCTACCACAGAAGAATTGATAACGAATGCCCCGCCATAAAAAAGAACACCATATTTAAGTCAATCGGTCAAACTTTAATTTTTGGCCCTTATATGACGTCATCGGTCCTAGCTCGGAAACCTTTTTTCTGTCGATGATGTCTTTTCAAGGCACCTGTACCTACCCAATCTATCCATGGAACATACGTTTTATGAACACATAATTTTAACTAGACAAGGGATTATTTTTACTAAAAATTGAATTAACAAGTTAAAAAAATATTCGCAGATGCTAATAAATTATGAAGATTTAAAATATGTGATAATCATTTTAACAGTCAGTTACTCACTTTAAGCAGTGTTGCTATGGATATGGCACTTGTTTCTTTAAAATGATTCCAGCACAGGTCCAATGATTTTAGATTTGAATGATGACCTGCAAAAAAGTAGGTATTTAAAAAAAACTAAAACACAAAGAATTCAAACAGTTTAAAATATTGAAAATAAAGATAATAACTTACTGACAGCTCTTGTAATACAAGATATCGCTTTGTTTTCTAGGGCGTTGTGACTTAGATTAATTCTCTTCAATCTTTTGGCCATCTGAAAATGTAATGGTTTGAACATTAAAAGATCGTTTTTTATTTCAAAGTTTTGATCTCAATATGTTCCACATTTTAAGTTCCTTAAACTTTTAATAAATAAACTATTAAATAACTATTAAACCATTCATTCTTCGGAAACCATAGATTATATTGTAGTCACCCCTATCCCTTTAGTTAAATTATTTCTTGTTAAGTATAATTTTGAAAAGCCATTTATCAGAAATGCGCGCTTTTATATGTTAATAGTAAACAGTTTGCAAAATAACAAAATATCGTTTTTTATTTAATTAAAATTGATTTATGTATAACTCTATTAATCTTAGCATATAAAAATACATTAACTTAAACACCTACTCATAGAAACTTTATTTTTAGATTTACTTTAGATCAAAATGGCTATCTTAATGTGATTTTTTTGTATTCAGAATTTTGTAAATGCGAGTCAGAAACTTCTATAATAAATTTCTGAAATAGGGGCAAATCCAAACATTGTTGATTCGTCATTGTGATAAAAATGAAAATTTGCTCTTATCATGATTAGTTCTGATGGGTTCTAGAACATCAAAATTTGACTATTCTTAAAGCAAATTTATTTTATCAGTAGATATCTTGAGTTTTCTAAATTGGTCAAATTTAAATACACATTACACTTTGTATTCTAATTCCTAAAAACTAACGACGGACCGTACCTTAATAATATTTTCCAAAGTGAGACCATCCTGATCTTTTAGCTTGCAATCTGAAAGAATAATCTGCGTCAATTCGTTGCATTCCTTAAGGGCCATTTGCAAGAAATAGAGGCCCTGAGATCCAATTTCATTTTGACTCAGATTCTATTTAGGGAGTCATACAAAATAATATTTATATTTATAAGTACTATATTTAAAATAAAATAAAACCCAAAAGTAAAACAAAAATGTGTTAGCTCAAATTCTAAAATATTGAAATCATTTTTGAAAGTTAGATCTCACTTGATAATATATCATTGTGTTTGAATAACTGATTAGAGCAAACAAAGTATAATAACATTGGAAAATTAATGTTTCTAGTAAAAGACAATGGTAACTCATTTTATTTATTGCAAAATTGCCATGTCTTATACCTAAGTGCTTAATTTTGAACATTTTGGATATTTTACACCCTTTCGTCGGGAACACAACAATGTTTATTTATAGTGCCAAAACATTTTGATTGGCCGAGAAAAGGCAGAATAGATCAAGTAAGTTTAACATTTATACATGTAGTATCTTCGAGTAGTTTATATCATACTTATAATTTTGCTTTAGTTCTATAACTATTTTAAAATATCTTTTTTATAATTATCTAAAGTTCTTACCAAGCTAACAATAAAATTATTTTCTCTAAGCAAAATAGCCACTTGTTTCATTGACATATAATTGATATTGGTATCAGATAGATCCAATGAAGTTACTCGAAGATTTTCCTAAAATTACAAAATTATTAAAACAAAAAATGAATTTAGCAAGTTCAGAATTACAATGCGAAGGTGTTCAGGTACTATTTTTTAAAGAAAAACGCATCATATAATAAAATAAGAGAAAACCTTCCCCATAATGAAAAATGCATGTTTGTTGTTATTTCACTTAACAAAGGTCAATATAGACCGAAAATTTCGTAAAAATTGTAGGAGGTTTTTATTTTATGATATTTTTTTAATCCAACAATCTCAAATACCTAATATTACTTCACTACTGACCATAATATTATTCTAGCTAAAAGAACCACTTATCTACCTTTAAAAAACTACAGATCTCATTTACCTATGTTCCCTACCTTCATGATAGCTACAAAATCTCATTTGAAAGAGCCATAGATCTCAGATACCTACCTTCAAGGACCCACAAAGAACCATAGAATCCCGTGTTGTAAGAGCGTAATGCTTCAGTTGAAGATTTTCATTCTCAAGTTGTGCCACTATTTGATTTATTACTGGAGTCTCGCACTTGCCACACTCCTTAATGTAGAGAGCTCTTCCAAAAATGTCCCATTCCGAATCCAACTTAAAACGATCAAAACAGCTTTGTTCGACTAAATTCTCTTCCATCACTAAAGGTATAATTAATATTTGTTTCAATTTTTCTGCTATTTTAATAATGGATACTTTCAATTGAATAGATATGCAATTTTTATTCGACCTATATTTTTCACAGTTTTGACAGCTTTTAAATAAACTATCTTTTTAATAAAACAATATTTTAACCAATTTTACTCTCATGTTAAATTTCCTTTGCACAAACAACGTGTTCTAATGTTTTGTTTAACGGCGTTAAAACAGTGACAGGACGAGTCCTAATGTGTTTTAACGTCGAAAAACGTTAAATTTACCTGCACGTAAACATATACCTTCTTCACATGTTTTCTACCAATAATGTTTTCTACCATTTTCTCATTGCTTTGAACGTAACGTATAAATATAAAATTTTTATTGTTTTTTTTACATTTCTTTAGAATGTTTTTTGATCCTAACAGACATTTAGAAAATTATAATAACTATATATGTAAAATTCATAATATTAGGTATCAGTTCTTACAATTATCCAGTTTGGTTTCCAATCGTTGGATCTGCTCAGGCACCAATTCATGCTCGTCATATGCCGAGAATTCGTCATCTATCACCTTCCTGGTCTCGTTTGCAAATGGAAAGTTGACTGTCCACTTGGGACGCACCTCTGTTTTCAGCTTATACGATGATGATTTGATTACCGGCGGACCACTTGGAGATGTTTCGGTTGTATTTCTTACACAAGTCACCGATGTGCCGCTTGAAAACTCTGTTCTGATATTTGGATATTTAGTTTGTTTCATTTCTCGGTGGCCGGTCCTTGTTAAATTAGAAAAACACTTTTTAATGAAGTCACAAATACATAATATCCTATCAATAGTTATTAAATTATTTTATTTAATATATAAGATACTATCCATAATCTCAATGATATCCTATTTTATAATAAAAATATTTTTTTCAAATACGAATATGTTTAGGATAATGGGTTTGTCTCCCACTGCCTCCCCCTTCCCCTCCTGAATTTCATTTTTGTGATATTAACAGACACCAGTTTAGCTGTTTTGCCAGAATGGTGTCTACTAGATGATAAAATAGTCAATAGATACATTCTCGAAAGAAATTCTACATCAAATTAATATACCTATTGGAAAATGTGATCTTTCTAAACTAAATCATCTACTAAATTACCTACTAAAGTCTACAAGCTAAGCCAAATTAAACTTCTTAAAAAATTTACATTTGCACTTAAATAAAACAAGACAGTTCTGTGCCAAATTGTTAAATTTAATTTCCTTGAAAAATAAATAGTCGGGGAAAGTTTGACCCATCTTCCTACATCCTCTTTTTAAATAAATCATTTCCTCATTAAAAGAAAGTTGAGGAAGTAATATAGTGAATGGGTCACTTTTAAAATATGTCTAGGTACACTGTTCCAATAAAGTTTGACCAAACATTTGACGATTTTACCATTTGATTTCTCATATATAAAGATCGTATTTCAATAATACTTCTTCTATTTCTGCTGAGACGGTCACAGTCTGCGACCGATCCCATCTAGGAATGGTAAATTTTCTTTGGAAAATCCTACGGCGTTTGTTATATTGCATCTATGACACGTGATGCACTCTGCCGATCTAAGGAGAGGGCATTTACTCGTCTTAAGTTGGTGTATGATGACGCTGTCGTGTTTTTCAAGATGAATGCTACTGACATTGCCGTTTTTAATAACATTAAGTACCACTCAAATTTTGTAGACCGGAGCACTTTACTTAAGTGAACCAATATTGGGGTATATGGTCAATTAGAACTTCAATTGGGATTTCTGAATATATGCCGCCGTGTTCTACCCGCAGCATTCGCTCACCAGGGCCGCTAGATTGGGCCACCTAATGTTAGATTTCTATCTTGCAAAAAACGCATTTATCCAATTGGGCTAAAATTCCGGGAACTGACTTCTGTTAATGTTACAAGTAAAAAAATTGGCATGATCCTACTATCAATGGAAATACTGTTTCGTAGAATTATTTGTTATTTTTATTTAAAATTATATTTTACATATATAATACTTGTAAGTAGTCAGTCAGTCAGAAGCATCCTTGCACCAAGTCTGGCAGTTCTCACTCCATGCAGCAGAACAAACAATTTGCCTCCATTTGTGAAGGAAGGTCTGTCAGCCCAGTAGGCATGCCCAAAGAAGCTGAGCTTCTTAGTCTTCAACATTTGCAATAGCTCCGGCCTTACCTCCAATTCATCCAGTCGCTGATATTTGCTCGTCTATCTCGCCAACTGATGCGAAGAACCCGCCTGAGGACCCACATTTCCGCTATATTTATTCTTCTGATATCTGCTGCCTTCAGCGTCCTAGCATCGGCACCGTATGTCAGAACAGGCCACTCCAGAGCACAAACAACTCTTATCTTCGCCACTTGCCAGATGCCTCTATCTTTCCAGATGTTCACCAGTTCAATGAATCTTTTCTTCGACATCGCTATCCTCACACAAATATCCTTCTCACAGTTTCCATTCCCTGTCTTGATTGAACCCAAATACTTAAAATCAACCACACGCTCGACTAATTGACTTGCAACAGTGACATTGGCATCCATTCCTCCAATAAAAGTAACATTAATTATCTATGTTCAAGTCCTAATTGGCCATAAAAATATACCCCAATATTGGTACGTCGTTCATTTAAGTAAAGTTCTCTGGGTTGCCGCTCTTTTGTTATTCGAATTGATTTTGAAAGATCTGCGTCTGTGATATTTGTAGTGGCTCTTCGGTATTGATGGGTACCATACTTTGATCGAGGAGGCAATCGGTTTTCATCAAGCTCATCGGCTTCCTCGTAGCCAGCAATACCACAGTGTGACCGGATCCCTCTCAGTTCTACTTGGACCTTGTGTATTTTGATCAAAAATACAAGATGGTTGGTGTTGAAAATGTCCGCCACTGTTTTGCTTCTGTTTTTACTCGCAAATATGATCAAACAAAAAATATATTAAATAATTGAGTATTAAAATTGTATACCTACAAAAGTTAATCATGGTAGTCTTACCTGCATATACCTAAATAAAACTATTGAGAAATTTCGCACCAAACAAGCTGGGAACCAAATATCATTTGCGAGTGATATAAATAAGTAGTATATTTTTATCAAAGTATACCTGTCTTTTTATTATTACTCTTAAACACATTAATTGGTCAGAACCTGCTTTGACAATATGAATGCCTTTTAATAAAAAAAATCAGGCTTCCAAAGTTCCAACACTTTTAAAATCTTCAACTTTTTCTCTTCTTATGCAAAATTTGCAACTTTTCTTTACTTTTATGCTTTGATATGAAATATACGAACATTTTATATTACTCGGGCAGTGATTGTGCCTAGCTGATGAGGTGCAACAAGGCCGAAACAGCTGTCCTGGGCTATCACTTGAGATTAATATAGATAAGTAGTATATTTTTATCAAAGTATACCTGTTTTTTATTATTTCTCTTAAATACAACAAAAGTTAATAATGGTAGTCTTACCTGCAATGTACCTAAATACATACTATATTGAGAAATTTCGCACCAAACAAGCTGGGAACCAAATATTCAAACTGGCCGCTGACACTTTAATTTCCATACAAACCCATAATTAACTGAAATTGTTGAAACTCTACTAGTTCTCACGATTAGATACTTGCTAACCAAAGAATTCCGGTGTGTGTCGTAAACCACAACAAAGGTACTATAGAGTGAGAACATACACGTTCAAATGAACACTGTTCAGTCAGCTGTGCTCTGGAAAACCTGACAGGTACCGAAATGCACCAATAAATTACTGGTTGGTTAGCTGCCAAATGTCGTATGCTAAAATTGATCAAAGTCCAATCAATTAATCTTTAAAATCCCCTGGTCAGATTTGACCAACATAGGTAGGTACCGAAATAATTTATTTCTCTGGAATAATTTGCCTACCTATGGATGAAATACAATGCAAGTGTGTTGCTATGGTATTTACAAAACTGAACCAATCTGATTGAGTTAGTCGTCAGTTAGTACCTTTAGACACCGACGATAAAAGAATAAAATTAATGAAATTAATTACAATAATTGTCATCTGTCTAACACCTGTCTATCATCAGTGCATTCCTGGAGAGCTAATTTGAAAAACAGGTTGCCGTACGTACTGGCATTGGAAATCGATGTCAATGTTATTGTTGCTGGTTTAATTGCAATAACTGTTGGCGATGTAAATTAAGAGCGGCCAGTCATTTTGAGAAGAGAAACCAACTCCCTGTACTTTCCAATAAAATGTATCACACTGTCTATTATTTGTCGAGGTCTCTATTAGTTGCAAGCCTACATATACCTAACCTATCCTCTTTAACCTCAATGCCTTAGATAGAACAGTATGAATTCAATTTTATATGAAAACATTGTCAATAAAACCACATAAATGTAAATAGAAAAACTGTATCGGCTTTTTTTTAAATTCTAAATAAAACAAAACAAAATGAAAAACTTAGAATTGCGACCATAAATACCAAATTATATAGTTATTTATAATTTAATATCTATTGTTGCCATTATAAACTCTATATAAAGTCCAAACTCCAAACAAAATAAAATCAAAATATGTAGATAAATTAAAAATAAAATATACAGGGTAATGCAGAAAAAACGATTCAAAATATATCCTATTAAAAAATCTATGTTAATAAGGATATAATTATAAAATGTTGTACATTTAGCATTTTAGAATAAGTAATAAAACTAATAGAATCTATGGCTATATTGCTTATTTTCTACTGAATGTACACCATTTTACATTTAATTTGGATATATTTTGGAGCGTTTTTCCACCTCACCCTTGATGTACCTACAGAAAGCTATTTTAAGAATGACCACAAAAGTAGTTAGAAAAATTCGATTTTTAAAACCCCACTGCTATTAAAACACCTCTTAGGACATAGATATGTTAATGGGGATGTATAGGTACCCCCATAAACATTATAGGTACCCATATATGGATATGGACAAAAATATGGTATACATCATAGAGTAATAAATATAGATTCCTACTCTGGTCTTTATGTACCTAGGAACATGTGTACCACATTTAAGTACGATATCCATCCACGAAAGAGATTAAACGTATACAATTTATCATTAACTCTTCGCTGAAAAGGGGAGACAGTGTACACCACTTATCTGATAAAATTGGGTGGCATAGACGGTGTAGACTGCCCCTCTTTTCAGCAAAGGAATGATAATTTTTATAAGTTTAATAATCTCTTCAGCTAGATTTATCTATTGCTATGATTTTTTTTTTATAGAACCCAAAATTTTCTATATTACACTGGCATTACGTCAATTTGAATAAATTTTATAATATTGATATTTATCTTTGTACCTACTTATATTTGCTTTTTAATTAATTGCACTCTGAAAGTCTATGTGATATAAAAGGTCAATAGTTGATACGGTTCATTTATACAACTTATTTTAGGATTACTAAAGTGAAATTCTTACAGTACAAGTTACAGTAATTTTTAATAATAAAATTTAAATCTGTTGCTAGTTATCTGAATTAAAATTTACGAATTATGCTATATTACTTACTACTCGTAATAGTATCACTTATGTATGTATGTATATTTATTTGTTTTAATATTTAAAATTAAAGCCAATATTATTTATGGACAGGAAAATATATTTGGTATCCTTCCTCTATGGGTAAAACCTTCGAATCATAGATGTATGTATAGCAGTACCAAATAGGATCCCGAATAATTAGCGGTGAAACTTAAAATTATTTAATCATTCTTAGTTAATCTTTTGATAAATAGCTTCTACGAACATTCTTTTCAAATGTAGACATTACCGACTTTTTTATGAAGTTTGATACTCATTCGATAATTGTATAGTTATCTACTTAAAGTAGGTAAATGAAGCAATTCTATATTACATTTCTTAAAGATCTAATTATATCTATCTACACTTCATAAAATAGACACTAAAAATATAATTACATTTCTCTTCACAACATGTGCAATAGTGTAATTGTAAATTATGGCAGATATTAATAATACCAGAAACACACAAATTCTGCGGCTGTTAACTCATTTTCATTTTCATACATATAGAAGAGATCCAGAATTCGATTTCTTTAATGCACACTATAGTACTACTATATCTTCACACTGAGTAGCATATAAACAATAATATCTGCAAACATCTGCTGGTCGCAAAACTATAGCAACATAACTCAGTCGACAAGGAAGTCTAACAATATAAAAAGACGTACCTTGGCTAATTTTAATTGTCTATCAAATCAGTTTATTTCAATTTCTAGTATGAGCAATAGCTTAGTAAATTATATTTTGAAATATGTAGATATTAGAAAAATTGTGCTAAATAAAACTAAAACAAACTCTATGGGTTTAATAATAAAAAATGGTTTCTTTAAATATTCAAACTAGACATACAGCCGTTCGCAAAAACAAGTCCCCACTACAATAGTATATCTTAGTAGCTAAATTTATAGCTTACGATATACATATTTTATGGTTATAGGTTTCGATTTTATATTTTTAATCTATAAAATTTGTTTGCGTGGGCTTATACACTGTGGTTGCAGAGTGCTCGATAGTTGTGCAAAACTTTGAACCATAGCTAGCCCGACCGTGAATCTTTCTTTGGTTTAGATATTTCTTAGTCATGTTTCATTATTAATAGACTTCCACTCAAATTCTCTGTTGTATTAAAAAAAATCAGTTAAATCGCTTTTTAACAACCAAAGTAGCTGATGGGTGGTAAAAAGACAATTAACGAGCCAATTCGAATTCTTTGCTATCGTCGCAGTTCCTTTCGCTTATTTATTTATATCCAGTTTTTCATCGGCTACCTGAGTTTTGGAGCGTTGTGCTTCATGTGGCTAGAGGGACCAATCGAAGAAGAGGCTGCCCGGGTGCTACACACAAAAAGAAGGGAGTTTTTGTCAGATTATCCATGTGTAACAAGTAAGTTTTTGTCAGATTATCCATGTGTAACAAGTAAGTTTTTGTCAGATTATCCATGTATAACAAGTAAGTTCCTGTCAGATTATCCATGTATAACAAGTAAGTTCCTGTCAAATTAGCCATGTGTAACAAGTAAGTTCTTGTCAGATTATCCATGTGTAACAAGTAAGTTTTTGTCAGATTATCCATGTATAACAAGGAAGTTCTTGTCAGATTATCCATGTATAACAAGTAAGTTCCTGTCAAATTAGCCATGTATAACAAGTAAGTTCTTGTCAGATTATCCATGTGTGACAAGTAAGTTCTTGTCAGATTAGCCATGTGTAACAAGTAAGTTCTTGTCAGATTATCCATGTGTATCAAGTAAGTTTCTGTCAAATTATCCATGTGTAACAAGTAAGTTTCTGTCAAATTATCCATGTGTAACAAGTGGGTTTCTGTCAAATTATCCATGTGTGACAAGTAAGTTCTTGTCAGATTGTCCATGTGTGACAAGTAAGTTCTTGTCAGATTATCCATGTGTAATAAGTAAGTTTCTGTCAAATTAGCCATGTGTAACAAGTAAGTTTCTGTCAAATTAGCCATGTGTAACAAGTGGGTTTCTGTCAAATTATCCATGTGTAACAAGTAAGTTTCTGTCAGATTAGCCATGTGTAACAAGTGGGTTTCTGTCAAATTATCCATGTGTAACAAGTAAGTTTCTGTCAAATTAGCCATGTGTAACAAGTAAGTTTCTGTCAAATTAGCCATGTGTAACAAGTAAATTCTTGTCAGATTGTCCATGTGTAACAAGTAAGTTCTTGTCAGATTAGCCATGTGTAACAAGTAAGTTTTTTGTCAAATTATCCATGTGTGACAAGTAAATTCTTGTCAAATTATCCATGTGTCACAAGTAAATTCTTGTCAGATTGTCCATGTGTGACAAGAGATTTCCTGTTAGATTATCCATGTGTGACAAGTAAGTTCTTGTCAGATTATCCATGTGTAACAAGAAAGTTTTTGGCAGATTATCTATATGTAGAATAATATCTTTACTGCAGCAAACATTCAAAATAATAAATAATTTCTGTCAAGCCTTCGACAGTACTAACATCATAGTAATGAATGTAATCCAACCAAAAGATGTGCAAAAATATAAATATGGCTTCAACATAAAAACAACATCCCTTCAAGATTAAATCAAAACTATGTAATTGTGTACATCTTGTTCTACACCCAAGCTGAAGCATGATAAGATGACCAGTCAAGCTTGGTGATTGAAAGCACTATCTAGTATACTTATCCAAAATCCATAAAACAATCCGGTCAGAAATAAAAAATGTAAAATAGTTAAAATGCAAAACAATTGCAAGAAATATGGTGCGGGACTTAGGACCCTCAGCGGTGTGTAACCTGAAAGTCTGTCAGATTATCTTGGAACGAGATATTCCCCTCTTCGTTCTTAACTATCGCTGAAATTTTTATTTAAAAAAATCGAAATGAATATTCTAATAACATTTGAATAATTTATTGGAATGTCTTCTATGATAATTTGGTTTTATTTTCCATCTGATAACTTTATTAGTGTACCAAGTGAAAAGCTGTATCCAACGCTAAGGCAGAAATTGAGGTTCACTAAATTTAAAATTCGAAAAGCTATGTAGATCAATTTCTAAAATAATAAAATCTTTTATCTATGAATTTTTTCTACAAAGGTTGCTGTATACTAAATATCATCCATGATATTCTAGGGGTGGTCGTGAAAAAATCTAAGGATTCATTCTAATCAGAGTAAATTTATGATTCTTCGGAATTTAACTTCGCGGTTTTAAAGGCTTGGGTCATTTTGTCATACCTAATCTGTTTGCCTTTGTTTGCAACGGGGCAGTCCATTAACCCGCAGTTTTTATAGTTTCGGTTCACTTGCAGAATATTCAATTCCATTAAGTAGAGGTCTCCAACCAATACCACCTCAAACAACAATCACAATTTCTGTCCAAAGTCACTTTTGTTTGGAAATTTATCATCAAATGTCTATCAACATTCTTTTCAGTGGAAGCGATGGAAAACTTACTGACCGCAGTTTCAAATGCCGGAAGTGTTGGCGTGTATATGGTTGGCAACACTACAAGTTCTCCAAATTGGGATTTTGGTCAATCAATTTTTTTTGCGATGACAATCATTACCACAATAGGTCAGTAACCAAGTCTTTGTTCAGAAATTCCAAAAGTAAAATATGTACAGTCTAAAATTGTATGCTTTTAGGTTATGGCTATACAACACCGGCCACCGACATCGGGAAGGGCTTCACAATTCTCTATGCACTCATTGGAATTCCCCTAACATTAGTTTTGTTTTCTGCAGCTGTTGAACGGATTTATAGACAGTCACATAAACTGTTGATTATAATGCACGAGCGATTTAAGAATAATTTTACGTAAGTTGATTTCGCGAGATGAAGCAAGTCAGCTAGTAATGGCTATTTGAGTGTATGTACATATGCTGCATTTCTGAGTGCTCGTCAATCTATGGACATTCGCAGTTGTATTAATTGATATCGTTTGGAACAGTTCTATACACGAATAATTTAAAATCAGAAATTAAAATCCCGGTTTATACCAAATTCGTGTTGTTATACGGTATTGCTTGCGACTGAGGCAGTTTTACTTGATTTCAGTAAATATGTGATCTTGAAGTCAGTTAACCTGTGACCGTGAAATTAAGTAAACATAAAGTGACCTTAAGACCATGCAAATATAAACAATGTGACCTTGAAGTCAGACAAACATAATGTGACTTATAGAAATGTTGAGCTAATTTTATTTCGTATCTAACAAAGTAGGATAGTCGCTAGAGACCACTAAATTTGTGTGTCTGGTGGTTTCAGGAATTTTGACATTCGAATGATTCATCTGGGCATCATTGGCTTCCTGGTGGGTATATTCTTCATGATTTTGCCCTCAATTGTGCTGACTCAGTCCGAACAAGACTGGAATTTCCTCTATGCTGTCTACTATTGCTTTATCTCGCTCTCTACCATCGGCCTGGGGGACTTTGTTCCCGGTGAAAATGCACCACCGTCATGGCGTACCTTGTACAAAATCATTGTTTCCAGTAAGTTAAATATTTGTGGTATCCAGTAAAATCAAATTATTTCAAAAACTACAACCAGAATATTTTATAGGGTATACACCAAAGTAAAAGAAAAAACTGTACAATGCACAAAACAAAGGAATTAAAATTGAGTCTGATCTCATTCATCTAGACAAAGTGGGAAGTTTATGTGTTAAAATTGTGACACGTCATTCGATATTAAATTATTACGTAACTAACCATTTTGTTTTCTTTTCTTGATCCCATGGGATACGATCGTTAGTGGATTTATCAGCATTTGGCAAACATCTTCTTGGCCATCTTGTCTTCACGATATTATCAGTTACTAACTGATCGTAGTGTACGTTATATTTCTAACCTGTATATAGAAAATGAATGTTAAATAAAAGCAAATGACGACAAATGCATTAAGGAACTGAACAAGAGGCCACAAATGAAATTAAAATATAACATTATGTGTGAAGAGAGTTAAATCTCATTTTTAAAGACGTTCATGTGAGGTCAATCTCCAAATTAATCAGCATTAAAACCTTCGCAATAGAATATAGCATACATGATGCCAAAGTTTGGATAAAAAACTCCGTCAGATATTATCCAACTGGCTATAATGGGTTGAAAATCACTAGCAGAAAACAATGGTTATTTTTATGCACTAATATGCCTATTAGTAGTCTAATAGAGTTTTGTGTCGTTTCTTCCTGCAATAAACAGCTTTTATTTACATTTTGATTGCATCATGTTACATTAAAACAAAGTTAGTTCAATTTACTGTTTGAAGCGCCTTGTAAGCACTGTAGCCGATAGGATTAAGAATTTGAAAAACATAGTTAGTGATAAATACTCAAATCACGATTTAAAAAATATTTCCATTGATTTCAGTTTACCTATTTCTTGGACTAATAGCCACCCTGGTATTCTTGGAGTTTTTCCACCAAATTCCCGAGCTCAACTTTGGCTATCAGATCTACCGGGCATCAGATGGCGATGAAGAGGCCGATGAGGCTGATATGAACCAGGAGAATGGGGAAGCTATTCCTCTTTCACCATCCAGGAAGCAATCTCTAAGCCGCCAGCAGAGCACTATTCAGGACGCTGACAAAAGTGATCGTGCTAAACTTGTCACTGAATCAAAGAGGTGAACTGTCGCTACGACTGGACTGCCGGTCTTATCCTTTGTCTGGCTATCAAAGAATAAATTCATAGATTTGACACCTATAAAATACATACATATGTAGGTATAACTGATGACCCAATGGGTATTAGTTTGTAAAACTGACAATTCTGCGTCATGAAAATATGTCCCGTAACACAATACCATTATAGCAGCTCATTTTCTACGAAATATCTTTTTGCTTTCAGTTAAGATACCGATTTTTATATCTGTATACATATTCCATTTGTAGATTGGTTTGTTTATAAATTTCTTGTTAGCTTTTTTTAAGGTATTCGGAATAATAACAGAGATAAAAATGGTACCTTCTCATTAAATTTGAGTTTTAAAATTCGAGAGATCGTTTTGTTAAAGATCCATTAATCTTTGGTAGACTTCGCGTTTTCGGTATACCTGGTAGACGACAGAGAGAATGGAACCAACCCCACCCTCTTAAACTAACATGCTTTCCACGGACAAATTTGGCAGACACTTGCCCCATGATAATTGAGGAAGATTTCCAATTTTTAAAAAAATCAATACTGGGTCTTAGCTAGCGGCCCTATATGAGGTCAGGAAATTTGACATTTTCTAGTTGCGTTATGGTACTTCCTAAATTCCGATTAAGCTGAAATTCGGTATCCATGTTCTTTGAGTAAAATAATTAAGATTTGAATTGGCAAATTTTCAAAATATTATAGATTATTGATTTTTTTGGTAAAATTTATTGATCTTTCATCAAAATTACAAAAATGCTTGTAAAATCAAACATCTTCAAAACATTTTTATGGGTGAATATTTTTTAATGAAAGTTTCAACAATGGTAGGCATCTGGCAGGCCAATTCTCTGGAGTGAAAAAAATATGTTCATTAAATTTTTTAATTAGAAAAATAAGATTTTGGAAAAATTGGCTCTCATGTTGCACCCTGGTCAAAAAAATCAGTACTTTTAAAAACCGAAACAGTATGTATGTATATTATATGATTATCTGTTTACACTATACAGGCATGATTTTGAGTCTATTTCAAAAATACGGAAACCACCCACCCCGGACCCTTCACGAGCGAGCGGAGCGAGTGAAGTGTAAATTGCGCGAAGCGCGGAAAATTTTTTGAGGTTATTTTTACTTAGAATGCATATAAATGATT